>JASCZW010007168.1:0-29701 GCA_034211315.2 Aedes japonicus
TTGCTGTAGGAATTCTTCCAGAAATTGCTCCGTAAATTCCTCTGGTAATACACTTAAAATTCATCATGTAATTCGTTAAAACAATTGCTCCAGCACATTATCCGTGAATTCGTTCCTGAATCCCTCCAGGAATTGCTCCGAGAATTCTTCCAGAAACTCCACCAGCAAGTCTTCCGAGTATTTCTCCAGGAATTATTGCGAGAACTCCTCCCTGAATTTGCAAGACAACTCCTCCAAAAAATCGCATGGAAATTCCATGAAATTATTTCTTCGAGAATTTCAAAGTGAAATTCAAAGGATATATTTTGAAAATTGTGGAGAAATTTTTACTGCTATTCGTTTATAAATTCTCCGGCAAATTCCAGAATTGCTCCGAGAATTCATCCAGAAACTCCACCCGCAAGTCTTCCGAGTACTTCTCCAGGAACTATTGCAAGCACTCCGCCAGGAAACATTGCGAGAACTCCTCCCTGAATTTGCACGAGACCTCCTCCAAGAACTCACACGAGAACTCCTGAATTTATTTTCTCGAGAATTTCAAAGTGAAATCCTCCGAAGTCAAGGATATTTTTTGAAAATTGTCAAGGAATTTTGTCTGGTACATATTCGTGTTTGAATTGTCCGGCGAATTTCCACAGTAATTCCTCGCTCAATTCCTCTGAAAAACGATCCATAATATCTCCAGCAGTTCATTGGTAATTAAGATTCGTTAATTTCGTTAATTAAGCAGATGTTCAATCTTCTTGGTGTCAAAAGGATAGTTGTTGCAAATTTTATGTGTAATTTGCAATTGAAAATACTTTTGAAGATTGACTATCACGACTAACTTTTGAAAAAGGGATATTTTCATGGAAAAAGCCATTTTTTCGACAATACTTTCAAATTATCTTGAAAACGGGTACATATAGAATGTTGCTCACCAAGAGCATTTTTGTTTAAAAGTACTGAAAGAATCGTATTATATTATTAAAATATGGTTATTTATGCTTAATCAACAAATTGGAAAAAACTTGAATTTTTCTTACTTCTAAGAACTTTTCTATCTTAAGTAGTTCTTATATTCTCATTTTTTGACCTTAAGTCTTTTTGAAAAAAAAAAGTTATAAAAATCGTACGTGCTGCCAGAACCAACAATTTTCATTACTTTGCTCAATTTTTATTACTTCTGTTCTATTTCCAATCTACCGTACACTGACGGAACTTTCAACACTTTCTCTTCATATTTTTCATTCTAGCAAACATCACTGTCCACTCTTGGTGCCGCATGGCGATGAGCGAACATCTCCTTCTACATCATAATCGTTACTCCACGCACGGAGAATAGAAAACATAACAATTAGAGTACGTTGTTAGTGTTATTTGATGATAGGAGTTTGTAATATATTTAAAATCAGATCGATCTCACCAAAGGCCGAAATCTTTGTGATTTGAACGTGAAATAATTTTGCCTGATAGATGCATGGTGCCTAGAGGAAATTTTAAGAAACGGGCAAGAGTTTACATTTGGGGGCCCTAATTAATTCTGGACTGGCTCAGTAGGCGGCGCTAGCTGGCATGCAGAATGATTGTGTTTATTGTTTCCAACAATGAATATCTGGCCGTATGGAAAGTTACTGTCTCCAGCAAAGTTATTCAGTAGGTCAAAGCTTTTTAGGAGGTGGATAGTAGTCCAGAATTCAATCAATACACGGCGCTATTGTACATATGAATAGCTTGTACAAGCTGTATCTCGAGATCCTGGCCATCTAGGAAGATGCCGTCTTCAAAGTTGTACAGGTGGGCACCTGGATTGCGTTAGTTGATGTATGACGCCATTTTGGATACCAAGATGGTGGCTCTCAGTTCTAGAAAAACTGGGTATTGCTGTCAAGAACCCTGAAAAATAACTGTCCACTCCTAGAGCTTCACATGGAGATGAGAAACTATCTGCTTCTTACAAATTTCACCTGTAAAATGGATAGTTTTGGATCGAAGTCTGACGTTATTTTTTAAATCAAGGTGGTGGCTTCTGTTGCATGAAAAGTGAGAAATACTGTCAAATACCCTGCGATATGGATATTTTTGAATAATGAGTGTTCAATTTAGGCTTGAAATCGATGTCCGACGTCGTTCTGGAATCAAACATGGCGGCTTATGTTTCGTAATAAGTGAGATATACTATCAAATACACTGAAATATCGATATATTTCGACCGGAAGCGGTGAAGAATGGCTAAAAACTGATGAAACCCAAAATGGCGGCTTTTGATATAGAGAACAAGGGATATACTGTAAAAATGTATAGAACGCAGACGGCGTTTCAACCTCTGAAATCGATGATCGACTTAATTTAGGAATCAAATATGGCGATTTCAGCTCCGTAAAGAGTGGAAAATACTGTCAAAAGCCTTTAGTATGGATACTATTGGATCGGAAACGGTATATAAAGACTGTAAATGGACGTTTGACTCCATTATGTTATCTAAAATGGTAGCTCAGGAAAACTAGGAAAAAACTGTCAACTACCCTGAAAGATTGATTCGGGAATGGCGTATTGAACAAACGTGAAGATAACGTACGGCTAAAACAAAGGAAATATGAAAGAAACGCTTCACAAGGTAACGGAAATCAAAATTGATAGCCCAAGTAACAATTTCAGTTCTATTCCAGCCGTAGAGCACTCCTCCCGGTTTTGTTGATGAAACTACATTCAAAACTGTTTTGTCCACCAGCACCACCTCTATGCGTCTTTAAAGCCGAAATGTGTACAAAGTGGCCCACTCTATAGACGGTTGTGAGAACAAATTTATAAAACCTTTCTAAGACCATAAAAATTTTGAAAATGTTCTAGTGAGAGATGTTATGACCACTTAAGAACCATCATAAAACCTATTGGCCGCCATCAAAATCAGCCGAATGGCCACAGCTGTCAAACTTCACGGCGATATCGTGGTTGGTTTTTTTTTCTGCTTTGTTCGATTCTCTGCTCTTCTGATTCATTCAACAGTAAATAATGGCTGAGAAAAAAGTTCTTGTGTTGCGGGAAATTATCTCTGATAGCAAAATATATAAAACAAATTGAGTTTTTTTTATAGCGTATCATGCTCCAAATCATATACGCATTTAATTTTATGGTGAATATTGCCACGATAAGAGCTGAAAATTAATGTGCCTCGGAAATAATGCGAGTTTACAACATTAAAATAAAAATTGAAAGAAATATATTCGGTAAATTAATCATAAAACTCCTGAAAATTGATGGAATTCAATGAGCTTGTCTAAACGAATACCGAAGTTTGTCTCAGATCTACAGTTCAATTGTATTACATTTAAAATTTGGTGAATTTATTTTTCCACATATAAATTATTTCTATATATTTCCAATATGGCGATTGCAAGAAATCACAGTTTTGCCAAAAAGCCAATCTATCTAGTCGATGGCTACTATAAAACTATCTGGCTCGCTTGGTAGCTTTCTGCAATGCCAATTAGCCTCTTTAATGCATTTATGGAAGCAAAATTGTTTTAAAATGCTTTTTCAACTGACCATAATAAGATAATACGGATGAGTCCTACAACGGCATTTCAAAACAGCATTTAGTGAGTTAATAAAGTCAAAAGCAAAACCTTTGATGGAGTAAAAGGAATTTTAGAAGTCTGATTTTAATATCGTTGCAAGAAGCTGTGTAGCTTCTTATACCTGACTAAAATTTAAACCCTATTGGCATCTCTTGCTGCCATAATAAAACCAATTGATTTCTAGTGGCTTTCATAAAACTTTAATAAAACTTAATAATGCTGGATGGTTTGGGCAATGTTACTTGGAAGTACTTTTATTCAACAAACGTGACGGTCCTAATTGTCGAAAATTGCTTAAGACGATTCCATTAGGTTGGATTTCAGTTAAATTCTCACAAAATGTCGGATTAATAAAGTAAGAACATTGAATTTTAGTATATTGATAAATACGTAGAATTATTTCTAGACAAAAAAATTACGTTGATTTGTATTTCAGTGCATTTTTATTATATTGCAAAAGAAAGAAACTGTCAATATGTCAGCCCTAAATCTTATATTACAATGATTCGTTATCTAAATATACACGGGAAACAATCCACACATATTTATTGGCAAAAATCCATAGAAAATTCCATATAATACTGATGTGTTCACGCATAAACAGCACCCTCTGAGAAACACTAATGAAGTTTATGTGACAAATAAAAAGTAGGTGTGGCCACACATAGTGGTTAGGTGTACACAAAGGAAGTATGTGTGGTTACAAATAGATACCATTTGTAGAACAACGTTTCCAAAGACAAACATTTTCTGTATGCACAAAACATCGAAATATCTCAAGATCTTGAGCGTCTTAAGAAACCGGTTAGTAATAACCCTCGTCATCTAGTTAAACATATTACCAAACAGAAGCCGGTTATCGGTTATCGATTTCCGTCATCAAGACGGCGTTTGCGTTTCAAAGTTATCCATGTTCCTGAATCATAAGGCGCCATTTTTTAAAACAAAGTCAAACATCAAATCAAAGTCTTTATACGCCGTTCCCGATCTCGAGTACTTTTTCAATATCAGAAGCCGTCATCTTGGATTCCAAAATGGCGTCAGACGTCAATTTCTACCCATTCTACGTCGTTTCCGATCTAAATATATCGACGTTGCGGAATATTAGACAGTATTTTACGCATCAGAAGTCACCATCTTGAATTCCAAAACGGCGTCAGACTTCGATTTTTGTTAAGGGCGGTTCTGATAGAAAAAAATCAGGGCGTTTGACAACAATTCTGGCGCCATCCAGGCAATGAAGATCATTACTTGAACCTCTGATGTAAAATCTCAGAAAAACAAAACAAACGAAAACGACCGTGACTGCTTACACAAAGCTCAACCGTTTGTGGCCAGCGCTTGCTGTGATCTTCAAACTACTCTCTGTATTCTACAAGTTTTTAATTACTTTCTGTCCTGTCCTTTTCTGAAGAGGATGTAAACAGATGATTTTAGCACTCTTCAGCAGCGTGACCAACATGGGTGGATACAATGAAAGAGGAGCAGTGATTGGCTGATCCGCACCAAACAAATTTCGTGCATTGTTTTAGTCAGGTGTAATGATGGCGCTGTGGCAGTTGTGAGATAACAAGTAAAAGGAATGTTCGTTATAATTTATGAAGCATAAAAATTTTGTTCACAGAGCGAATGTAAGCAAATTTACGACAACTTATGAACAGTGCGTCAGCCGTTTCACATTCGGAAGAATAACCATCTTCTTATATCACCTGTTAGCTCTTTTAAAGTAGCAACCCATCAAAGAATAAATCAAAGTCAAGTGGTTGGAAACAAATGGAGGTGCAATTAACTGTTTCTGTATAGCCCTAGGAAAACCCCCTCCGGCTGTTGATCCCACTTTGTGGAGAGCGCGAGCGCGAAATCCTTTTTTGTTGCGCCGAAGAGATTCAATCGAAACAACCGAAAACCCTAACGACGAAATTGCGTGCCAGTCTTTCATGTTGTAACAAGAAAAGTAAGAGAAACACTTCACCTCAACCCCCGAGCAGCGGTCCCGTCGCGCCGAAAGCCATCCCCGGAAGCGGAAAAACAACATCAATTTATTTCAATTAACATTGTTTTTCAATTTTGTTTTTCCGGTCCCATTGACTCGAGAATCGCTGGCTCACTTTCCTCGTTGTTGGCCCGCTTCGACATCTTTTTGCTTACACGGGCGACAATTTCACTTCCATCGAATGATTGCCCTTTGACTGGGGGTCGATACGGTTTTCAAGACGGTCTTTGTATGGAAGCAGTTCTCAAACGAGAGTAGCCAGATCTGCTGCTCCTTCTTGGCAGAAGGAAAGTGAGGCATGAACAGGAAAAACAAGAATCATTCACCGGAAGGAAGGAAGTACAAAAAAAGACACTCGCTACCGAGCTACGTCGAAGGTGACTCGATGCGAGCAAAGAAACATCTGCCAAGAAAGTCAAGTAAGGCGGTCAGTTGTCGTTGCAACCGTTTTCCGCTTGCTTGATTTTGTGTTTGTAGCTGTGCTTATAAACAACGGCAATTTTGCCATTTGGGATTGCACAGTCTTCTGCCATGGTCTGAGTTTCACCATTGGTGTCTTGGTTCGAAGGATCTTGATGGCCATTGTAAAAATGGTGGAATGAACAATCGATTCGTTGTTTCACAGTTAAGTCTTTTTTGGCGATGTACTTCGTTTTCCTTTATTGAATATATAGGCAGATATATGTCATCTCTTCATTCCTCAAATTTAGTGGTAAAGGATTATTACTTCATCGTATGGAAGTTGAAGTTTATCACGCTTAGCACATCACGATGAAACACAACTGACCACATTCGGATTACAGTTTGCTACCTCCCGAAAACCCCTTCAATCAAAGCAACGAAACTTCATTCGATTTTTCACCTCCCACAGTCCACCTCCTCCAAACCGTTCACCGGATGTCCATTGTTACCGATCAACAATGTTTTCAGCACTTGTAGCGATTTTGTTTATTCCGCATCGTCTGTGATCCTTCGCTGATTGTGTGTGTGTATGTATGTGAGGTATTTACAAAGTCATGCAATCGCAAGCAGTCACATGAAATGTTTTCCGTGTTCCGTACCTTCACGCTTTGTGCCATCTACCGTTCCAAAACTCACTGGCAAGCTTTCGTGTAAGATCTCAATTTTTCAGCAGCAAGAAGTAGGAGCAAAGAAAACCAACCAAAATTAGATAACTACACGTATCGGATTACGAAAGGGTGAGGGAACGGGCTCGGAGGTGGGACGAAGGTTGATGAAACATGCCCGAATGCCCGGAGGCACCACCTACACCGAGTCATGACGGATGACAGCGCGAAACGGAAGCAAATCTTCCTCTTATCAAAGCTCCTCGGCTCGTCGTTTCGCTCAAAGCCTTCGATCTGCGCTGGAGTTGTAAGCCGCTGGCGGGGAGATGAGTTCAGGGCGAGAAATCAAGCGTGCCTGCCCGGTAGAAGTGGAATTTCGGGCGGCACATAATCTTCTCCTGACACGCCTCGAGGCTACGTCGCCAAAGCCTCATCGGGGAAGGAAAATGTTTCCAAAAACTTCCGGACTGTGCCGTTGTGTGCTGGAAGAAGTGGTGAATGGGTTGAGAAAAGATTGACGTTGGGAATTAATTCCGTAGTATTAGAACGATGAATGCAAACAATTACGGTTGATTGCTAGTTGGGCCGAGTTGCTGTTTCTTGTGGGGAAATTCAGAAGGGAAAGCAACGAGGTGTTGGTGGTTGTTTGTAGATTTTTATTTATAGTTTTCGGGTTTTAAATTGGAAGCTTGCAAGAATTCGATGTTGTAGAAGGAGATGTTCGCTCATGACCATGAGACACCAAGAGTGGCAGTAATGTTTGCTATAATGCAAGATATGATGAGAAAGCGTTGAAAGTTCCGCCAGTGTACGGTAGGTTGGAAATAGAATAGAAGCATTGAAAATTGAGCGAAAGGGCATGGCCTAACATTCCACTGCGGGGTAGGTCGAGGCACGGACGAATCCGCCAACTCAACAGGCAAAAGTAACGTGTTAGTACGCGCTCATGTACTACTGATAGCTGTGTTATAGTTTCTAGCGGTAGTTTGTATGCACTCTGTTTCTGACGCGCACATGGGAGAGAAACTCTCTACTTTTTGCGTTTGTATTTTTCTCGTTAGAGATAACGAGAAAAAAAACTTGAGTGATCTCAGACGTTGCGTATCAAAGAGATTCCCAAAACAACTCATTGAAAAATGCTTTGGGGTGGAGCTCTTTGGCGGATATCGCCAATCCATTGATGATTTTTGCGAAAGCTGGTCAGCATTAGAACTCTATATATATATAATGAAATTTTATGTGGCTTTATGTTATGAAATTTATAAATTTATTTATATTATTTTATATTTTGAAAGTTCATGTGACTGAGTTTTGCTTTGCAGCAAATGAAGGACTGGGACGGTATTCGGAAGAGAGGATTGAAACCACTTGTAATTATTTTGCTAAAACATTGAATAATCATAAAGTTCCTGAGACGCGTAAAAATTATCAGCAGAATATTCTCAAGGTAGTCGTCGCTTATAATAGCAACAACATATGAAACCACCTCCCACCTGTGTCCTCCCTCCTTTGGCTTAGTCGGTAAAGGCGCAGCTACAAAGCAATACCACGCTGGAGGTTACAATCATTGCTAGATAGTTTGGAATGTAATCTGATTTTTGCTGAAGAAAAATCCGAGGTGCATTGAGGTTACATAATATGTCGTTTCGAACACAGTATGTACTCGTAGCAGTGGTAAATTTATCAAAAACCCCATCAGATTCAACTGATGGCCTTCCAAATAATCTGGAACATCTATATACATACGCTTTTTATATTTGAGATTCTTTCTAGAACTTCTTTAGTACTTCTCAACGCATCATTTGAACACATTTGTACCCTCAGAGCCATCCGGTGGCCTCTCGGGTGAACAATCTTCAAAATGACCAATATCTGAATAGAGTCTAAAAACCAGAGATCGAAATTCTCACTCAGCTGGGTGAAAACCATGCTCTCTCTCAAGCAGGTTGTCGATGAGTGGCGCACCGTTCACTTTTTCATCTCTCCTTTTTCGCAGATAATTCCTTATCCTCTCTCTTGCGTATGCGAAAATATCTCTCTCCAAAATTCAACGAAAATGTTTTCTCATGTCACATTTTTCACTGACAACATGCTCGTAAAACCTAAATCGTATACGAGGAGCAAAAACCGAAAATAACGCCAAAACCGGTGCACACTGGTACCGCCATGGACCATCATTATCGAATTATAATGACATAATACAACATAAAACATGAAGATTGGTGCATTTTCAGGTGTCAAAAAGTGAGTGAAAAATAATTATCTGCATCTAGGGTTTACTGAAAAAGATACGATTTATCAGGTACTCATGCTCTCCGAAAATTATAAATCGCTGTTGCTTTTCTCGCGAAAACTGCTGTGAGCGTATAATAGTCTCTCAATTCTCACATTTGCATATGCTTCTCCAAGCGGGTGAAAAAGGACGTTTTTCTTCTCAAGTAGGTGAAAATTTCAGTCTCTGCTAAAAACTTTGACTCACAAGTTTTATAACGGTTAAAAATACTGTTATATGACTAGATTCCTCGGGTGCTCGGATTGCTCGGATTGCTCGGGTGTTCCCATTTTGACAATAGCGAAGTGAGGGGGTGCTACTGAAGATCGTGTACCAATAAATTAATTTGGTGGAATCATTTCTGCATTCCAAAACTATTTATCTCAAGAGCCTGGCGCAACGTGACAAACATCAAAGGCTGAATTTGTTTTTCAGCATTTCAGCATAACATTTATATTAAAATTGAACTTAGAAACTTCAGCTTCTATATTCAAGTACATTCGGACATGCGTGAATTCGAATGTTGATTTCTATTAATGTAAAGCAAACTTACGAACTTCTTCGGATATTTTTATTTCGACTTAGGACTACGTCTTTGTTTACTATTCTGGGGCCACCATGACGAAAAGTGGTCAGGTTTTGAGCGGTAATATCTCAGTCGTTTCTCAAAACACATTTCATATATTTTGCAGCAATCGATTGGAAATATTCCTAGGTATCAATTTTAATACAGAAAAACGTTGATTTCAGGCCGCATACTATTGAAAAATTCATAATTGTTAAAGCTTGTCTTAATAAATATACTAGCCCCTACAGCCCCGAGGGATCATACATAAACCCAAAAGGAAAATGGCTGTTTTAAATCACAGACTGAATAAAAATACACATTTGTTCCTGTCTTGGAAATATAAAAAAAGCATATGAGGCCTAATTGACGACCTAGAACATCCTGAATATGAAGAAGTTCTGGCAGAAAATATAAACGCCTTACAAATAGTATAAAGCGTTTTATAGGAAATGCATATATATTATTAAATTTTTGGTGATGCATGTGATAACTGCTATTGTATCTTTCTGGGTTGTTCTAGGTTATCCAAAATGCACTTGAGCTCAAAACTTCAGATCTACAGTTGTAACAGTAGCTTTTAGGGCTACAAAAGATTATGATACAAACATATTGAATGAACCGTTTGAAAGGTCAACAGTCAGTATTTGACAATTTTGTGATGTTCTAGGTAATCAACACTGTCCTTGAGTTCAAAAAATGGGACTTATAGTAACAGCCAACTTTGCTTTTTTGGGCTATATTCAAACATATTAATTTGATATTCTCAAAGGTCAACACACATTATAAAGCAATATGGCATATTCTGGGTCATCCAAACTATCCTTTACATCAGAACATAGGAACAACAAAAGCTTTCTGGGCTATGCAAAGCTACGCTGTGTATTGAAACATATTTATTGAATATCTTGAAAGGCAAACATGATTTTGAGATAATCTTCTAGGTTTCTTTCCTGGAATTCAAAACGGAAAATCTACAGCTGTAACTGTAGCCTTCTGGACCAAACAAAGTAACAATATGTATTTGAACAATGAAAGTGGGTCTTCTGGAATCTAAACAGATGTAGTGTGATATTTTGGGATGTTCTGGGTCACCAAAACTGCCCTTGAGTTCAGATGTTAGGAGTTACAGTCGTAGCATTAGCTTTTTGAAATGCATTCAAACACATTCAGTAAGTCTTCTGTAAGGTCATCAGCTATTATCAGATTATCTTGAGATGTTCAAATTCATAAGAACTGACCTGAGTTTAGAACTTAAGCTACACATTAGTAACCGTAGCTTCTTGGGCTTTACAAAAATACGACAAATATTCAAACATAGTCAATGAATATTCTGAAACGTCCACAGACATCATAGGATAATCTTGTTAATTTTTGGTCAGACAAAACATAAGTTTTACAACATACTCACGTAACAGTAGCAATGAGAAGTTAGTTTGTATGGCATGGATATCCTAATATTATCTCACTATGCCTGTTGGTCTTCCAGGGCATTCATTGAAAATGTTTGAATGTATATCATAACATTTTTAAATGGGTAAAGCTTCTGTAACACCTGTAGATCGTCAGTTCTCAACTCCTGGATAGGTTTGACGACTTAGCACATCTCAAAAAAATACATCCTTCTTTTTGCTTGTAAAATAGTGGTTGAAAAATTTTAGGCTGGAAGGGTCCATTCAAAGAATATTGCATTCTACAATCTGAATGGCTTGTTCAGACCTTTATTATCGCTCCCAACAACCCAATGGTTTTGTACTTTGGACTTTTTCTTTTTAGCGTATTTTTTTTTGTTTTCACTGGTCTGTTAGTGTGTTATATATGTTCTCCCATATAGTGGAATCGTTACAAAAGGGTGGTTAAAAAAACATCTGACTTACCTTATTTTAATTTTATTTCTATTTTATTATCTATTTTTTTTGGTTCACTTTATTTTTGAATGGATGATTCTACGAAGGGCGTTTTGCCTCCCAAAGATGACTGAGGGCGCGTTGTTACCAGCCATTTTCAGTCTCTCCTCGGGTTGCCTACTTTCGGCCCTAGATTTTCATCAGGTCAACCGAAACCAACTGCGTGTTACCAACATTCAATATGAAACTAGCGATTTAAAATTGGTTCACTGGTGAGAATCCTTAGGCTCAAAGTTCACCTTACAGTATAGATCTGGTAATACACTCTTGCGCTTTCCAATAACTTTCGGTACTAGTATATTTGTTATTTTGATAGAATATTTGAGGGTGTGTTAGTGTGAGTTTCGTCATTAGGTGCAAATATTAAGCTTGGGTCAGACTTGGGACCGGTAAGCTAGTACTTCCTTAGCCAAACAATATATTCAATTTCTTCATGACCACCCGCAGCTATTGCAAATGAAATTGCTAGTGACGTAGGTTATAATGCCGAGTACTACGTCTACATCCCATCTCTAGATGTGGAGATAGATTGTGTGGTTTCTGCAGCGAGCATGCATTGTGAAGCAAAAAAGAAGCCCACTAGGGAACAAATAAAACCTTCTCTCAAAAGCTTGCAAAAAAACTGGAGGAAGTGGGGGTCAGTTATAAAAACCGAATAAACTTGTAATATTTGAAGCATGTTAGACCACCACGCCGCTATCGAATAACAGTATCCGTAAGAGGATGCCAAAACCATGTCTTCTCGCAATTCTAAAAATATCCCATCCAAGCGAGGTAAGATTAGTTTTAGGGACATTGTGGATAACATTTTAAATGCTCTTGGTCTTTCGGATGCTTCACCGCTTCGAGGACTTATTGATATGCTTATTCCTATAGTTGGAAACTACTTCAAGCAATTGACTGTATCATGGCCCCTCATTGGTGAATTTATATCTTCCGATGAATAATTCGTCGAGTGATGTTCAAGATATGATCACCGTATTACAATGAAACTGCCGTTGTTTAATACCTAAATTAGACTCGTTCAAGTATTTGCTTCACAATGCTGATTATGATAAATTTGCTCTATGTGAACTTGAGAAAAGAAAATTGATTGTGCACAAACATTTAGAGAATTCTTCGTGGTCTGCCTTAAAAATAGCACAACTGCTAAAATTCCCAAAGTCAACGGTGTGTCTCGTAATCAAAAGTTACAAGGATACTCTGAGTTTGGATAGAGCACAGCGCATCTATCATAAACGTGGCACTAGGGCCAAAGAGCTGAGGAGAAAGGTGTTGAGGTACGTGAAAGGCAACCCAGGTACGTGATTTGGCAAAAAAATACGATTCCAACTTTTCCACTGTGCGTAACATCCTTTCATCCAAGTATTTTTGTGCCAATAAACATCCGAATCGTTTGCTGAAATAAAATTTAGTGACCAAAAAGCGTGCACGATTACTATACCAACGAGTTTAGACGAATTTTTATGGCTGTATTTTAATTGATGACGAAACGTATGTCAAAATTAATTATTAAAAGAATTCCGCTTGAAAATTATATCTGGCAACTGCTTGTGGGGATGTCCCTTACAGGTATCAATTTGTTTTTGCTGGTAAGTTTGCTCGAGAACTAATGGTTTTGCAAAGAATCTGCAGTTGTGGCCTTAAACCAAGGATCTAGCCAGCTGCCACTACTCTAAGGAGGCACTAGAATGGTATGCTGCAAACAATGTTAATTTTGTCGCCAAAGAGATTAATCCTCGAATTGTCCTGGATTCAGACGGCCGAAAAAATACTGGGCAATTGTCAAGCGCAGACTTCAGGAGGATGCGGTAAAGAAGACAATGCACAAAAAATGCGTTTAAAGTGGAATAAATTCGCCAGTACAGTGTCAACGGCGACTGTGCAGATCATGATGGCATCGATCAGCAAGTAAAGTGCGACAGTTCGTTCGAAATCGGTAAAACGTACATGTACATATGTCGGTAATTGTTGTGCATCGTTTGAAAGCTGAATAAATACTCCTGGACGAGCGTTTTGATCAACCGTGTATGTTATTTATTTTGCCGAGTGCATGATCACTTGTTTGCGTCCAAATTTACTTTGAATCTGGTTTTTTGGGACGGCTTCGGCAAGGAAGTTTCCTGTCAGATGCGCAATGATGAGTGCGAAGTGATTCGTAGAGGTACACAGAAAAAAATAATTAATTTAAACAAGCTAACGCAAAATTTCCCTCGTTTTAATTCTGAGCCAAAGGAAGCGAAAGCAACAAGGTGCTTGCAATTTTTCCTTGCTGCGCCATGCCAACAATGTTTTGAAATCTTTCATAAAATATGCTTGATTCAGGCGTTATCGAGGCAGAATCTGGCTTAAATTTACATGCAAATATCCAATTATTTTCTGCAAATTTCAGCATTCCCTTTATGTGCAGATGTTCTTGAGAGTAGGAAACTTTTCTTTACAGGAAGAGTAGGAAGGGCATTTAAAAAAAAAACAACGTAGTAAATGAAATGAATGTGAGAAGACAAGGACAGTAATGGATAGTGGACTTTTTACAGATAAGTACAACTAATTTTATATAACTCTGATGATCTGATGGCCTTATTTACTCCAAATGAACTTGGAAAGACATTGTTGTATAATGCAATCTTAGTCCACTCCCACTACCATCAACCTAAGCAGCGCCTGACATGTACGGCCGCAAACGTTTATCCACGGTGTGTGTGTGTGTGTGTGTGTGTGTGTGTGTGTGTGTGTGTGTGTGTGTGTGTGGCGATGAGTCCTTTTTCTTTTTAAAGGGAACCATAAGCCAAGGCTAAGACAAGAATTAGTGCTCATGTTCCATGTACGACACTCAATATGTTTGGCGTAATGTTAAATGGAAGTGGATAGGCTTATCTCGGAGACATTCTTCTCTTTTCAGAGAGCGAGTAATGGCGCTATAACCATAAGCCATAAATGCTAGGACTATAGTT
Source organism: Aedes japonicus (assembly GCA_034211315.2). Lineage (NCBI taxonomy): Eukaryota > Metazoa > Arthropoda > Insecta > Diptera > Culicidae > Aedes > Aedes japonicus. Next base: position 14,316 of record JASCZW010007168.1, read on the forward strand.
AATGCTAAAGTCCCAACCGTTTGAGAGAAATGGAGCATCACTTAACCTTCTTAGACTAGATGCTCCCAACGACCATGTTTGAATTTTTTTTGTTCTGTACACCAAACAGGCATTCTGTTTATCTATTCTCTTCGACTATTAATTTCCTTTTTCATTTGATATCTACTGAAGGCTACTGGGTTCCCGTGTCTTCTGTAAGTAGATACCAAATCCTCCCTATCACCAACGGTTGCATGGACGTGGCCAGGTGAGCGATCGAGGAGTGTCTTCGTGGAGATTGTGCGTGAAGAAACGTAACAGTAACCGTAATTGAGGTTTCGTTTCATGGTGACATGCAATGTCTTCAACGAATTATTTCTCATCGTAGCTCCATCCACGAGGTGTGCAAACGTCAATGCTAATGCTAATGCTAATGCTAATTTCAGCATTCCCTTTATGTGCAATAGCTAACACAGAAAAATCAATGTTTCTTTTTATCTGTGTAGTAGCAGTACTTTGACGACTACCCAAACTTCAATTTTATGGCAAATGAAGGTGACGCGTTAATAAATCTAGTAACACGCGCAGAAGTTGACCAGATTTTGACCTCAACCCCTCAGAAAGATGTGGACGAAATTAATCGGTTAAACAGTAACAAGGCTGCTGGTGTTAACCAACTTCCATGTGAGCTTTTAGAATATGGTGCGGAGCACTGACAAGAGGTGTTGTACTGTCCGGGCTTGGTCGAAGCAACGATAGATCGAGTGATGTGTGTCGTCCGAGTCCCAGGGAAACTCTCAAATCCCTTTGAATCTTAGAAAGCGTTACGGCCACATGACGAATCGTCGTGTTTGCTATTTAACATTGTATTGGAGGGTGTAATTTGAAGAGCGGGGATAGACACGAGTGATGCGATCTTTACTTCATCGATAACGTTGTTATCGTTGCACACAACTTTGAAACCATGGCGGAAACCAATATCAGACCTAAGACTGAAGCAAGTAGGATTAGTTTTAAAACAATGTTAGCCTTCCAAGAGTTCACTTCGACGGTGATGCAATCGAGGTGGTAGGTGAATTCGTGTATCTGAGCTCAATGGTGACTTCCGACAACGACACTAGCAGAGAGATACAAAGGCGCATTATAGCCGACAATTGCGCCTACTTTGGACTCCGAAGGACGCTAAGACCGAACAAAGTACGCCGAACTATAGAGTTGAACATTTACAAGACATGAATTATGCCGGAAGTCCTCTGCGGCCACGAAACATAAACAATACTCGTGGAGGAACAACACACAATACAAGGTCCTGCCTACGATCTACGGTGAGGTGCAAATATTTCGTTTACACCGCTTAAATCAGACGAATTCGGTTTGCTGGGAATGTCTTACGAATGTCGTACGACGCCTCAGTTTAGATGAATCTGCAACGATTTGACGGGCGCAAGAAGAAGTGGCGCGCAACGAACAAGATTTACCAATTCAGTAGAGTTGCGGAACCTTTGCAGATTGTGAGGCTGGCAAATTGCAGCCATGGACAGAATAGAATCATCCGAATTGTATACTTGTTTTGACCTGATTGGGTAGTAAGTAAGTGAGGCAACTCTCGATGAAGATTTCGCAAATTCCATGAAAGTATGGTTCTGGTTTTTAAGGTTATATGAGATTCTGCAAGCGTATAGAGTAGTATTAAACTTTTTATTTTGATGATAATTCGGTCACCAAAGAGTTGCATGCGGTCCACTACAAGGCTTGTCTGGTGTGATAACAAAGTGGGGACAGAGTTCCGGACATACAACCTTACGGCAGGAAGAGCTCGTGTCACTCGGAGGTGTTTGCTCCATGGACTTGGAGCGAACTCTTTAAGAACAGAATGTAATCACGAGGACACACGAACTTTCTCTTGTTGCTCGATGTTGTAACTGGTGAGTTCTTTCTGTTTTATCCTTCTGTGTCCCACTCCATTTTCTGAGAGTTGTTTTTGTGTATGAAGTATTTTTGGTGGGCTTCAAATTATGAGTTGACGGCCTGGAAGGGGGTTACGACTTCTGGCCCTCACAAATTCCGGTCTCACGTCTTTACGAGTCATGCGATCACAGGGGATTGCTGACTGAATAATGGAGGCACTGATTGGCGTAACATGGGCAAGGTTGCCAATTTGACAACATCATGGTGAGGGGGTGTAACGGTGGATCATGTACCTGGAAATTGTATATTTCTCGAGTACTTTTTCAAATAGACGTATCTGATTTTGTAAACAAAGAGGGGAAGTAAGATTCAAACGTAAAATTTTCAAAACTTTCAGCATCCTCACGGAAAGAAGCAGCACCATCGTGTTAGGGAAAGGTTGTTCCTTGTGTTGGTGGCCCTAGTTTGCATAAAACTGCTAAGGTTTTCAAGAATTTAACGTTTGAATCTTACTTCCCCTCTTTGTTTACAAAATCAGATACGTCTGTTTGAAAAAGTACTCGAGATTTGTCATTTTGGTTTGATGGATGGTTGTAGCAGGCTATGTGGTTGTCTTTGCATTTTCGAACCATTTATTTTTAGAGCATGGACCAACATGATGACGAGTATTGAAGGCTCAATCAGACTTCAACTTTGCTTGCAATTCTTGTGAGACAATCGCAAGTTTGTTGTTAATTCCATATACCGAGTGTCAATTGGAAAACGAGCGTTGTTTATCATTATTATCAAATTCGTCTGAATATAATCATATTGAGATTACCGTTTCCTTTGTGTATTTTTGTTTGATTTATTTTCAAATTATACCATTAACAATGTTGACAATTATATCAGCTGTCTCCATTTCACCAGCATTTTGAATATTTTTTTTCTAACAAAATGTTGGGTTTTAGAGATTATTAGAAATTTCAATGGTATAAAAGCAAGAAAACTTTTTACAGATACTTACAGACAAACCGAAACTAAAACAGGAGGTAAACAAAATATATAAAATAAGAGAAAACTCTGATTGCAAACTAAACGTTCAAAAGACACCTAGAATGTGACAAAATAAATTTAATCACACCGAAAATTGATTTTATACCATTTGGCACAGTTTGTGGTTTATTTGTAACTTAAATCGTTTCAGAAGACTTACCCTAAGATTTATCCAGGACACAGAACCCATCCCAGTTTTTTTTTTTACTTTTTACTAATTTCAAAGAGAGAACAATGGCGCTTAAACCTAAGCTCGTAACGTTTGCATTAAAAAAAAATGACAAAAATTGCCGATTTTTCATGGGTTTGTTTACCTTCACCCGCACTGACAAAACTACCCATGCAGCATCAATCATAGTAACAGCTCTATCAGTCCAACCGCGATGGCAAAAACAGTGAAGCAACTCCGTTCCAAAGTGTGCGCGTTCAAGGAACGGCACCCCGCCACGTCGAAAACGGACATCGTGTGGCATTTTGTGGACGCCGAATACACCCGTCCCAGCATTTTCAACATCTTGACACTATTAGACAACAATCAGGGCATCGAAAAAAAGCCCAGTGCCGGACTGACGACAATCCTGAGCGACAAAAAGCTCCAAAGGATGCTGAAGAGGAATACCGAGGGAAAAGTGGCTACATCGCTGCGTGCGCTTGGCCGGGAGGTCGGATCAACCGGCCAAACAGTGTAAAAGTACCTGGTGAGCATGAACATACATGTCAGGAAGCGGAAGTCGCGTCCACTGGTTTCTGAGCTGCAGACAATGACGCAGTGGCAGCGGTTGAATAAGATGGTCAACTCGATTTTCCCGGCGAATCGTGACGTGGCGGTGTTGATGGACGACGTGACCTATCTCACCATGGATGACAAAAATTGGCAGGGTATTTCGTATTTTACTTCCACCACGAAAAAAGTGAGCTCCGAGGTGAAGTTAATTTCACACACCAAGTTCCCCAAGAAGGTGCTGCTGTGGCTGACAATCAGCGAGAAGGGGGTGTCAAAGCTGCTCTTCTTTCGCTCTGGACTGACAGTGAACGGTGTAATTTATAGTATGAAATGCCTACCGGATGTTCCGTTGTTCATCAAGAAATACCATAAGGGCGAAGACGCGATGCTCTGGTCGGATCTGGCGTCGGCCCACTATTCAAAGCGATCGTTGGAGGAGATGGAGCGGCTGAATATCGATCTAGTACCCAAGTCGGCATTTAGAATTTCTGGGCTAACCTGAAGCGTAAGATCTACTCCAACAATTTTGTCGCGAAAACTGAGGACGAATTGATAAATAAAACGAAAAAAGAGCGCAATACATGCCTACACGCATGTTTTCGTCCACCATGGCGAATGATCTGATCCGCTCGTATGATTTTTTGCAAGTTAGCTTAAATAATTACTTTCCATGGAAATTTATCAGAAGCAACCATCTGTCTTTGCTTTTTTTTATCACCATCCAAAAAAGTCCATTTCTTTTAATGCAAACGTTATCTGGAATAAGTTAGCTGCCTAGTCCTTTCCAAGCTAGCCACGGGTAATTGGCACCCCACTTTTACTAAAATCGAAAAATAAAACATTGTTTTAACAATATTGAATACCGGCTCCGCAAAATGTTACACACGTCTGAGCCCCACAAATAAACGAAATTATTTAAAAAATATATTTCAAAAACAAATTACTGAATTTAAAAAAAAAATAGATGAAATTATATTACACTGCTACAGATTTCGATTCAAATGCTACAGAGGTTAATTTAAATCCCTAACGTTTTAAGCATATACCACAAATAAAGTTGTAACATTCCTTTGAAGCAATTAAAAAAACATTACTAACCCAAAAGCTCAGACAAAAGCCAAATTTTAACATCAAAACTTTGCACCGAGAAAAAACAATACTTCGAATATGAATTCAACCCCACCTTAATGATCAAATTCGTGAAAATTCCTTTCTGTGGCACATCAACAACTTGAGATAATTTTAATTCCCATATTAATGCCGCTGTGGGCCAGGGGGGCGCCGGAACTCGATACCAACCCGAACGAAGATAGCAAGCATATCGTTGAACCGCTTCAGGCATCATTTGCTCTTGTTTCGATTTTGATAGCTGTTTCAACTCCATCTAAATGGAAATCAACTTTTTCCAACCCAATCGCCCGCACATAGCCAGCATCTTCAATGCTTCGTGAGTTCCCGGAATAAAAAATCGTTTAAAACCGAGCGAATGCTGCTCCGGACGGATTGATTCACCTTTCAAGTTGCACTTTCTATTATTTTTTTTTCTCCCCTCATCTGAAGCGTACAGCAAAACCAGACACTCCGGCTAGTTCATAATGTCTCGCCATCCCAGCGGCAAGTTCTGAGAAAAGAGGATTTTCCAGCCATAAGCTCATCTCGTTCATATTTTCCGTTTTTCTTTTCTGCCGCCTGCTTGTTGGTTGTTGGTTGCAATGATTTCCACCGTTTGAAATATGTTTTCTTTTTTTTTCCAGTATTCGAAAAAGTATCCTGTAACGATACTTTCGATTCACGGTAAATTGGATAGATAAACATTTGATCTAAGATTCGATTTGGGTGTTCACCCTGTCCATACATTCCTCGGAACCATTCAATCACACAAACTAAGCTAACAAGATGATCCCATCAAGGTGCGGGAGGTCACTCGCTCCGGAATAACTTAGCCCCGAATCCGTTGTGAGGTGACCGAGGTCGCAATTTAAGATCCCGTATAAAAAAAACTTTCATCCCACAAATATTGACTTTTCTCCTTTCGGTCTGAAATCATGAAATTCCCCTGGAAAGACATCATTTTGCACTTTTCTTCGGTCGTATGTTCGTTCGTTTTTTTTTCGGGAAAGGGCAATATTTTCCCGGCACGATTAAGTGGGAACACGCGCACACGCCGCTGCTGCTGCTGCGAAGCTTTTCTCCTCTGCTCATTTTCATATTTAATGAATTTCAAATTAAATGCAGCAGCATCAAACAGAGAACGGTTGGAAAACCGACGGGATTGAGGGAGGGAGGTTTCAGATAAGAGAAGACCTAGGAGGTCCGTCGAAGGCAGCAGGCTGTGCGTTGGCTTGACGATCGCTTGGCATACTTTGTGATAGAAAGGGGTCGACAGGGAAAACAAGGGACGGAAAAAGACAGCGTGAGAAATTGAAGTTTTTTCTCGTTTGTCAGCGGTGAACTAGATGAAGATTGTATTTTCGCTCCTTCGCATTGTCGCACTGTTTGACGAGGGGTGAGGATGCTGAAGCACGAGTGATAAAGATGATCACAATGAATAATTTGTTGAAAGTTTATTGGAGTTTTTTTTCTTCTCTGGAGCGTTTGAATCAGATGGAATGTGGACCTGGACTGTGAACGGGTGGTTGATTTGAGGTACTTTAGAAAGGTTAAGGTGCTGTTTGTTGCGAATTCGTATGCGTGTGACGGGGGCTAGTTCTCTAGTAACATAACAACTTCAAACCTTATAGCATCACTTAAAAGATGACTTCATTAACACTTCAGGAAGAAATTTTGAAGACGTGCTTTTAAAATACAATGCAAACAAACACACAAATTTCCTGGATTATGGACCTATGTTTTCAAAACGCTTAGCAAGCCTATAGTAATCACACCCTACCAAAATGTCATGTAAATTTCTGTCACCTGAGACCGACACATGCCAGCGTCTTTTAATACAAACGAATGAGTTTAAAGAGATGAGAATATAACCAAAGTAACATTGCCAAAACCATCCAGCTTTATTTAGTTTTATTAAAGTTTTATGACCGCCACTGGAAATCAATTTGTTTTTTTTTTATGGTTCCAAGTTTATAATTTAGTCATTTTTACACAGCTTCTTCAAAACGACTTCAAAACCTTGTCTTTTAAAATTCCTTTTACTCCAATCAAAGGTTTTATTTTGACTTTATAAACTCATAAAATGCTGTTTTGAAATGCCGTTTTAGGATTAATTCATATTATCTAATTATGGTCATTTAAAAAATCATTTTGAAACCATTTTACCTCCAATAAATGCATTAAACGGCAAATTGGCATTGAGCGAAGTCACCAAATGACCACATAGTTTTATAGTAGCCATTGCGAAGATAAATTGGTTCTTTGGAAAAACTCAATATACCAACTATTAAACGTAATGCAAATGAACCGTAGAGCGGACATAAATTTCGACAATTCTTTTAGATAACCTGATTGAAATCCATCAATTTTCAGGAAATTCATGATTACCTTATCGAATATATTTATTTCAATTTTGATTTTGTTGTTATAAACTTGCATAATTTCCAAGGCGCATTGATTTTAAACTTTCATCTTGCCAACATTCACCAAAAAATAAATAACCCCATTAACCTTCCAAATGATTCATTGAATGTGTCTGAATACATATAGTCACCTTAGATAACCCAAAAGGCTACTGTTACAACTTTAAATCTTATTAAAGTTTTGAACTTCAGGACAGTTTGGATGACACAGAATATCCCAAGAGGTGTGAATGTAGTTCGCCTCTCCGGCTAAACGTACTACGGAGGGAGTGCCATAGGGCGTATTGGGGTGGATGCCAGTAAAACCCTAATTATGATAACTGGCCGCGAAAAGAATAACGAGTAATACTATTGCATTCGGACTGGCTCCTGTGCTGTCTCCTTCAGTACTGCCGGTTGACACCGTACAGGAAATGGCAAGGTTCCAGCGGCACAGGTTGTTTCCGTCCCATTCAAACCTTGGCAGGCCTCCAGTACGTTCCATTTTCCACAGCTCGACCAGGCCAATAGTACTTCAGGAACGAATCAACCCCTGGAGAAAGCAAATTCGTTCGCTAAAGACGGCCTTGTGAGGTCCCCACCGCGTACGAACGTGTGATCCGGCATGTCTGAGACTTGTGGAAATGCCACGGCATCAGAAGCAGGTGCCGCCGTTAGGCATGGCCATGGATGGGCTAGGACCCATCCGGGCCATGGATAGGATGCGGAAACTTATTGTTATGAATTTTATGCTGACGTAAGAACTACACGACACTAACTAAACGCGACGCGAGACAAGACACAACACTTATCGTTCTTACAATTTAAAAAAATTACCTTTTGGTCAACCGGTTCCGGGCACGATGCTGCCCATCTATGGGACTATGTCCTACTGATTACGAAAATCTTTGTATGCTGTTACGTAGTTGTCAAAAGAGAAGAGACAGTTACTGAATTCTCAGCTTTGTCAAGGTATGCCACATCATGCCTGTTTAAGGGTCCGTCTCCGTGGGAGACTCCACCCCTTCTAGGGATCTCCAAGTGGGCCAGGCAGTCCCCGGGTGAAGTGGCACTTAACGCTTCTATGAAGCGGATAGTAACTAATGCCCCTGTTGAACCGAAAACCTACGCGAACGTTGCGATGGGGTCAGAGGGTCCATCCTCTTGACCAGCTCAGGCTGGTTTCAAAGAGAGAAGACCAAGCCCAGCACTAAAGGCACGACGTCCCGCTCGAGACCTGTCTCAGGCACCGAAGGGGGCCTGAGCGGTAGGGCCCCATCTAATTTAACAAGCATGGAGGCAGATGCCAGTGCAAAGATCGACGACCCCAAGCGTGGCAGGGAATAAGGTCCGGAAGATAATTACGAATAGTACGAAAAAAGAAAATGACAAGCGACAGACTATCGTCAAGACCGAGGCGTCAAAGTACTGCGCGGGGACGCTAAACTGACGGGCCTAGGTGCTGATGTACGGAGTTTACGCTATACCCACACCGGCGAGATGATCGTGGAGCTTAAAAAGACGACAGAGCTAAAGGGCCCAGCTTACAGAGACCTGGCAAAACAGGCCTTAGGTGAGGGTGTGGAGGTACGCGCTCTTGTCTCACAGGTGACGATCCAGTGTAAAAACCTGGATGAGATCACCGAGGTAGATGAGATCTCCACCGCACTGTAGGAACAGTGCAAGGTCAAGGCTGCCGCCGCAGACATACGGCCGCTCGGGACCCAGATGGCAATAATGAGGGTAGCGGCAGTCGACGCGGACGCGGCGTTGAAAGTGGCAAATGTGAAGGTGGGATGGTCAATGTGCCCACTTTGGCTGCACCAGCCGCCGAAGGCATGCTTCAGATGCCTAGTGAGCGGGCACATTCCCTGGGAGTAACAGATAGGAGTAACATGTACAGAAGGTTCGGCCGTACAAGGCACAAGGCGCGGGATTGCAAAGGTCTTCCCAAATGCTTGATGTCTGCCGGGAAACCGGATGATAAGCACGTCATACGAGGGGTAAGGGCCCGGTCGCTAAGGGGATTCCAAAGAGCCAATAATAATGCAGGTAGCCCAACTGAACCTGAACCATTGTAAGGCCGCCCAGCAACTGCTGTGACAGACAGTTAGCGAGTCGGCATCGGATATCGCTATAATTTCCGACCCATACCGCATCCCAGCCGGTAACGGGAACTGGTACATATGGTAATTTTGGGTTGTTCTAGGTCATCCAAACCAACCAAACGTGCAGGTTTCAAGATTTACAGTTGCAACAATTACTTTGTGGCAATAAAAAGTTCCAGAAAATATTCAAACATATTCAATTAATATTCTTTATGTTCAACAAACATTAAAGAGTAATATGACATGTTCTAGGTCCTTGAGATCAAAACATAAGAGCAACAGTTGTAACTAATGGTTTCAAGGCTATGCAAAGCAATTATGAGTGTTGTAACATTTTGAGATAATCATCGGATGTTCTAGGCTATCCAAACTATCCGGGAGTTCAAAACTCCAGCTCCAAATCTTCAGCTGGAACTGTAACTTTCTTGGTTGAATAAACTAACAATACAGTCATTCCATAAAAACAGAAGTACACAAGCAAAATTTCAGTATGACATTGATCTTTATATTGACAATGTGTATTTCTTATTTCATTTACTCTCACAGAAATGCCATACAAAGCGACTGTGACGACAAATAGGATGCTTTGCTTAAAAAAGAAGAAATGTAAGAGACAGCGGGCCTCCCGTTACAATACCGATGCGCTTTATCCATGAGGAGAGGAGACATAGGCTCTCTCAGATGCAGCAGTGATGCCGTTGCAACCGCTCAACAGCGAAACATTATTTATTGTTGAGCACTGTTGGACAGCTCCAAAACATAAGTTTTCAATGCATATGATAGTGCCAGGTAAAGGACAATATAATCATAAGCATAGATCAACCTCAAATAATTGGAAGAAACATGAAATAAATAATGATTTTAGATCATCTAAATATGAAATAAATTTAACTGAATATTCAACATCACATTGTGGCAGCAAGCCTAGATGTGAGATGGAGCGGATGAAGACATTCCCTCCGGTGAGTGAACAAATGCAACATTTGAGCGAAATTCTTCTGCAAGTAGGAAACCAATGTGTTTCTAGATGATGTATTTTAAATCTTCAAAATGACAGTAATATAATGGTAATCAATCATATCATTTATACATCGAATCATTAAAATTTCCGATAGATAAAGCTAATGTTCGTATTTTTTAAAGTGAAATAATTTGGAAAATGTAGGAGTTTTAGACCTATTTCCTAACAACTGATTAAAACAGTTGCCTCTGATCAAGCCGTTCCCTTTTCTATCTAGCTGTAAACCAAGAATCTGGTTCAAAAATATTTTTTTACAATGTTTGATCAGTTCACTGTCATATGTTACATTTATTATAGTTTTTTACTCAAAACAATGCTCTCTATGTTAACGTGAATATTTTATGTTTCGCTGCTGTCCAAATATTCAATTTTTTTCTTAGTTTGGCACAAACGTAAAACATGTGTTTGATAAGATCGCAGCAAGCCATGCTTTGAAACCGACGTGTTTTGCTTTTGCTGCTTCGTATTCACAAAAAAAAACTTTCAGTATTTCGTAATTGACTGATTCCACGCCAAATCGGTCGGTCACCAAACTCAACTATCTTCGATTTTGATGAAACTTGGTACACGTCTTCGGTATGTTGAAAAAAATCCACTGGTGTTAAGATTATTTGGATTCAAGAGTAACTTTTGAGATGGGTGTATGTTTTTTTTCCAACATTTTACTTGAAAAATCGTAGTTCAAAAACCATTACATTTAGAGAAAAACTTTATATGGAGGAGTTGTAGAGAACTAAAACGGCTTTGTAAAAAAAATGTACACTGAAAAAAAAATTTTTTTTCATAAAGAAAAATCGAAAATAAATACTAAAAATCAAATATAAAAAAAACATATTTTTAATATTTTTCAAATTTGTTTTGTGGAAATTTGAGAAAAAAGACACGTTTTGAAAAAACTCTAGGATGGACGCTCTTATAATAAAAAAGTTTTCCGAAGAGCGAACTTTGGTGCATATTTCAAATTTTGGTTATTCGTTATTATAAATGAAAATTAATTATACAATATGATTTTGGAGATTATTTAAAACAATAATGATGATAATGATAAATCACCTGAACGCAACCGTTTTCGAGATTTTTCGGATTTTATTTCAATAGAATGAAAAACCTCAGAAAATTCGCTCTTTTATTAAGTTAATCGAGATTTCCACCAGAAATGATAAATTTTCCAAGATCTTCATATTATAACGTTCACATTACTCTAATGTCCTCTTTTCTTTTGATATCAGGATGATAAGAAGACTCATTTGAAAAGAACAAGATAAATAGCACTATTGTTTTAATATTGCAATCAATATATTTATAATTGTTTTATGGCTGGCCCGACCCGCTCAGAGAATGAAGGGAGCGAATTTGCTAAAGCGATGAAGGTAACAGCGAGATAGATGTCGCAGGGGCGACAAGTGTGAAATGGACAGATGATGAAATTATACGGAGGGTCATATAGAAGAAGCATATTAATCGAACTGCTGACTATTTTGCCAAGCTCCAACGATGTTAGAGGTCGGGTGTAGTGTGTGAAAACTACACTCCGAACAGTTCGGTGATGTAGCGATGAAAGTAACACATATTGTTTAAGGTAGGTAGACAAATAGCAGCTATAACGTATGTCAGGTATATCTTCTTATAAAAAACAGCTAATGTACGCTGCCTGTAAACTACCAGAGATGTTTTATACCTGCATTTCCAAAGGTACCACAGCCAATATATATGCTCATACATAGTCGCATTCATCAGTAAAATCTATCTGAGTGAACTGAAAATGGAGTTTAACATGAAGAAGTGTTGTATGCCGTTTCCCACTAAACGGTGCTCAAAAAACCTTTGTAAATTAACCGAACAAAATGTCAAAAACTCAAGTTTATGGGCAAAACACATTTGGACACTTCTTTGATGATTTGTGATAATTGTCGTTTGCATTTAAATAGAACGGAACAATCCCATGCTGCAATTTCGGAGCCTAGTGAGAAACCATCAATTACTAACATTATGGATCCACAACCATCTACATAACGGCAAGTAGACTTGTATGGTCTCGAGGAAACGCCATCGGCAATATCATTAATGTCAGTGCCATCTGATAGCAGTGTGCAAGATTATTCAAGGCGCCATAATATTGAGCTATTTAACAAGGGCGTAGCTGGAATCAACGTTTCGCCAATATCGGCTAAAAAGTTCCTGAACGTAAATTATGCCCGCAAAAAGTTGAAAGATGTTTCAAACGGCATTCGGACACACATATTTGAGGATCAAGCGGAGGAGGATGACCTGGAACAATTGAAAGTGAAAGCAGCCGAATATGACGAAATAATCGCGCAGCTAAAGGACCGGTATGCTGATCCAGAAACTTCGAGGGACGATCAAGTAAGGATACTTTCGGTTTTACCACAATCTTGGACAAATCAAAGAGTAATGGCAGAATTTGGAATAACAAACAAGAACATCGTATCACAAGCTAAATTCCTTGCAAAGCACGAAGGTGTTTTAGCTGCCCTAACGAAAAGCTGGGACACGGTCTGAACCCGGAAATAAAAACCAAATTTTGCAATTTTTCGGCAGTGATGAGATTACACGAGCAACCCCTGGTATGAACGACTACGTTTCAGTGAGGAGTGAAGGTAAGAGGGTTCATATTCAAAAGCGCCTTTTAGTTTGTTCATTAAGAGAAGCTTTCATTAAATTTCAAGAGATGCATCAAAATGCTGTTGGGTTTAGCTCTTTTGCAGCACTAAGACCAAAGCATTGCAAATTACTTGGCAGCACAGGTTCTCATAACATTTGTGTTTGCACCATTCATGAGAACATTAACTTGATGCTTCATGGTCTTAGAAAATATTCATTCGAGAATGATTATAAATTGTGTTTTGAAGAAATATTATGTAGCTCATCAACTAGAACTAAAAATGTTACCTCCGTGAATGCGAACGATGTCCAGGCTTTTCAGATTTTGAGAGTAGTTTAACAGACAAATTAGAAAAACGTGGTTTAGTTGAAATATCTTTTGAGCAATGGATTTCAACTGATAGATGTAGTTTAGAGACACTTGTTAAACCAATTGATGAATTTATTGCTTATTTTTGTGAAAAGTTGGAACAATTAGTATCCCACGATTTTGTCAAATCTCAGCAGTCTAGTTTCTTGAGAGATTATAAAAGTTGTCTTAAAGACGGCGAAGTAATAATAATTTGTGATTTTTCTGAAAATTATTCATTTGTTTTTCAAGATGCTGTTCAAAGTAGTTATTGGAGTAATGAGCAAGCCACTATTCACCCTTTTGTCATTTATTACACGGAATCTGGAATACTTAAAAATATCAGTTTCATTGTTATCTCAGAAGTGTTGAAACATGATGCGATTGTCGGTGCAGGTGTTTATTTCAAAACTAATAAGCTTTTTTGCAAACAAAAATTAAAGTAAAGAAAGCTACGTTTATGTCTGACGGGGCAGCATCCCAATATAAAAATAGGAAGAACTTTGCAAGCCTTTGTAAGTTTAAAAGAAATACAATATTGATGCTGAATGGCATTTTTTCGCAACATCCCACGGTAAGGGACCTTGCGATGCAATTGGTGGTACATTAAAACGAATGGCAAGATATGCAAGCCTTGCTGTACAACATGAACACCCTATAAAAAGTGCATTAGAGTTATTCGAATGGGCGAACCAAAAAAGTGATGATTGTTTAACAAAAATGTCGTTTTGTTATGTATCACATGAAGAGTATGAACAGGGGTAGCAGAATGGAATGAAATTTACCGACAGACTAAAACGATTGCAGGTACACAAAAGTACCACTCATTCGTTCCAATTTCAGAAAACGAAGTTTTTGTAAAACTGTTTTCGAATGACGAAGAAGGCAGGATTCATAATATATATAAAAGCAATCAATAGTTTATATAATGTTTATGTAATATTATCAATGACCGAGACTAATAAATGGTATATATAAATATAAATCCAACCATAATTCATTATTTTTGTCTTATAACTTTAAGTGAAGTGAAGCTTTTCAATCGACGAGCTGTTAAGAGTAAGTAAGAGGCACATACATGTGTTTTTAAAAAGGCTAAAAACACAAGAGAAACAATCGTTAGCTATTGTTGTTTTAATATCACGAGTAATTTATGAAAAGGGCGTATTTTTTGAGGTTTTGAAATTTTATTGAAAGAAAATCAGAAATATCTTGAAAACGGTTGCGTTTACGTGGTTTATCATTATCATCATTATTGTTTGTAATGATCTCCAAAACCATATTGTAACATCAAAATTTATTTATAAGAATGAATAACCAAAATTTGAAATATACACCAAAGTTCGCTATTTGAAAAACTTTTTTATTATAAGAGCGTCCATCCTAGAATTTTTTTCAAAACGTGTCTTTTTTCCTCAAATTTTCATACAACAAATTAAAAAAATATTAAAAATATGTTTTTTTAGATATTTTATTTTTAGTAATTATTTTTGATTTTTCTTGATGAAAAAAAATTTTTTTTTCTGTGTATATTTTTTTAAGAAAGGCTTTTTAGTTCCCTACAATTCCCCCATATAAAGTTTTTCTCTAAATGTAATGGTTTTTGAACTACGATTTTTCAAGTAAAATGTTGGAAAAAACACATACGCCCATCTCAAAAGTTACTCTTGAACCCAAATTATCTTAACACCAGTGGAATTTTTTTTTTCCAACGTACCGAACTCATGTGCCAAGTTTCATCCAAATCAATGATGATCGGGTATGATTTTTGGGATTTCCGGCACATTCTGGATGGAATCCCTCAATTGAACTTAAACAAGAATATAAATCAATACCCAAAATACGTAATGTTCGGTAGTATTCACCCGGTTTTTGTTATTTAGTGCCCCATATCCACATCCGGAATAAAAGCTATGTTCTGCTCAAACTAGGTAGTTCAAAGTTGCAACTTCTATCTTATGAAGCACGCTGTATGGTCATCAATATTGGAAGTGTGTCATGAATTTCATTTGTCGTGAAATCATTTGTTAACAATATCCTTTTGCACCGTATTGATTCAGCCAAACTTCTGCCAAAATTTAATTTTTACATACCTTCTTGACAGTTCCGGAATCGAAACACTTTTGTT
>JASCZW010007169.1:0-72445 GCA_034211315.2 Aedes japonicus
TAGATGAATTAGATTTAAGTTTAGATTGTAACAACAACGCTCTTTTGTTCACAATTTTATAACCATTGTTCTTTTCCACTCACCCGATGACAAGTCCGAAATCTGTAACTCACGTTATCCGTCATATCATTGTTGCGATGTAGAGACCACGGTTGTAGAACGCGCGCTGGCCTAATGGGGTAGGCCAACACCGATTGTTGGTGATAATGAAAATTTCCGTACTTTATTTGAAAAAAGTGCAGAAATGGGACTAAATCAGGTAAATTGTGTAAAAATCAAAATAACTGCTATTTGGATTTATTGTTCACAAATATGAGCGATGATTTTTGCGTAATTGAATCACCCACTCCACTTTGGAAGAATGAGGTGTTCCACACTGCAATCGAATACTCTATATTGGATAATAGTTGGATAATAGTTTAGCGGAGTCATACTTCGATTTTAGCAAACCAAACTACGAATTAATTAAGCAAGAATTGAATTGCATTGACTGGCAAAACTTATTACGTCAACATGACCTGCATCAAGCTGTGGATGCATTCTATAGTATTATATATGACATTTTAGAACATACAGTACCAAAGAAGCAAAGAAAGAAACTAAATTCCAAGATACCAGCTTGGTATAATAGACAGGTTATAAATCTGAAAAATAGAAAGCAAAAAGCTCATAAAGCATTTAAACGGAATGAGACCAACGAAAATCTGTCAACGTATCTTTCAATATGCGAACAACTGAACCTAGAAATGAAACATGCATATATAGAATACAACACACATGTAGAAAGTAACATCAAATCAGATCCTAAATCTTTTTTAAGTTTGCTAAAGAGAAACAAAAAAGCTAAAAACTTTCCTTCAACCATGCATCTAGATAACAGGACCGGTAGCACGCCAAATGAAAATAGTAATTTATTCGCCGATTTTTTTCAAAACGTGTATACATCTCATAACGAATCGGAACGAGATTATCAATATTTTTCATACCTTCCTGATCCAATGAAGGACATAACAGTAAACAATGTATCGCTGCCGGACATATTACGAGGTCTACAAAACTTGGATGCTTCAAAGGGCTGGGCCTGATGGCTTGCCACCCATATTTCTCAAATCTCTTTCCAACGAGTTAGTTAAACCGTTGTTTTGGCTATTCAACACATCATTAGACTCTTGCTCTCTGCCTTCTATTTGGAAAGAATCCTTTCTCATCCCAATATTCAAAAGCGGTAGAAAATCTGATATAAACAATTATCGTGGTATTGCTATATTGTCTTGTATTCCTAAGCTATTTGAATCCTTAATTAATGACAACATATTCTCACAGGTTAAGACCTTAATAACTACCAAGCAACACGGTTTTGTAAAAGGACGATCAACAACTACTAATTTGATACAATTTGTAACATTTTTCATTAAACGTAATAGATAAAGGAAATTTTGTAGAAGCACTTTATACTGATTTTAGTAAAGCATTTGATAGAGTTGATATACCACTGTTGCTTTTTAAATTATCCAGGCTGGGTTTTAATCCTAGGTTATTGGAATGGATCAAGTCATACTTGTCAAAAGAACACAGAGAGTAAGGTTTGAGGAAGTTTGTCTAAAATAGTTAACGTAACATCTGGGGTGCCACAAGGGTCTCATTTGGGTCCACTTCTGTTTATCTTATTTGTCAACGATGTGGAGCTTCATTTTGAAACTCCTTCATGTTTCTATATATGCAGACGACATGAAACTTTTCATGGAAATCAGTGACACAACCGATCTCGAAATTTTCCAACTTGAAACTGACAACTTCCACAACTGGTGTAAGAAAAGTTTGCTAAGAACTTAATGTTAAAAAATGTAATTCCATATCATTTACAAGAAAGCAAACCACAATTCAAAAAACATTTAGTCTAGGACAGAAAACTATTGAAAGACGCAACCAGGTGAGAGACTTAGGTGTAATACTCGATTCTAAGCTAACTTTTGTTGATCATTATAATAGCATTATCTACAGATCTAGCAACATGCTTGGGTTTATCAAAAGATTCAGTTTCCACTTCAACGATCCTTATACGATAAAAACACTCTATGTAACGTTTGTGAGACCCCTACTTGAATACTGTAGTATTGTTTGGGCACCATATCAAGATACGCATAATAATAGAATTGAATCAGTCCAAAAACAATTTGTCCTATTTGCTCAACGAAAATTAGGTTGGACTACCTTTCCGCTTCCATCCTATGACTCACGATGCATGTTGATTAACCTAGAGAGATTAGAAAAGCGGAGAGAATTTGCGATGGTTGCTTTTATAAATGATGTAATTGCACAAAGAGTTAATGCCCCTGAAATAATGGAAAAAATAAATTTTTATGTCCCTATTCGTCCGCTTAGAATCAGAAACTTGTTTTATATTAGCAATCAACGGACAAACTATGCCAAAAATGCACCTTTGAATAAAATGTTGTCTTGCTACAATGCAAATTGTGAATCAATAGATATAACAATGAACAAAAAAACTCTCAGGCAAAAATTCTTTTAAAGGTTAGTTAGGTATTGATCATTAAGTTAAGCTAAGTATTTTACGTATATGTAATGGTCTACTACAGATTGACGACAAATAAATATAAAATATAATATAATAATAGTTGTGTAGCATAGCTGCACCGGCTACCAACAAATTGGTAGATTTAGATTGCGCTGCAGGCTGTTGCTAGAGAGCTGATGGCTAGGCAACCGTTGTTAGGCTGCTATTGATTATGCAGTGGTCGGCAAAGCAGTCGGTGGGCAGTGATTTATTAGTAGCCTGCGGGTTCAACCACTAGTAGCAATATAAGGAATGCTTATGCGCATGCGCGCGAGCGCTCGCGTGTGTGTGTGTGTGTGTGTGTGTGTGTGTGTGTGTGTGTGTGTGTGTGTGTGTGTGTGTGTGTGTGTGTGTGGGCGCTACGTGCAACGGCTGAAATAGCCTGCTTCTTCAAAACACCGAGATGGTTTTAATTCAAATGCGGACGATTTCAAATCCGTCCTTTTCAGGACGACCACCATTATTTTAAGAGAGTTTGTTTGATTTGAATTTATCTTACATTGCTGTTCAAGTTCTTAGCAAATAACTGACAGCGATGGTTAAAACAATTCAAGTTTTCTATTCGTTGCACACCTGAGCATTATGAACATTTTTGTAATGGCTGCCAATTGAAACAGCGGACGCTAATAATTCGATCAATTCTTGATTGATTTATTTTTGAGATTAACAATGTTGCAATGTTCCGCTACGAATCTAAAGAAACTAATCAAACGGTGTAACGTAGTCTACGTCAACCGCTCGTGTGTTATACACAACCCCAATGATTTTTTTATAGGGGCGTACATTATGGTGTCCGTACACATTATGATAGCATTCTGTGCATCCGTTCTTGGGAACTCCCTGCCTTTTCGATTGATGGGTGTAGCACGGAAAGTGTCCTGTTGCATGTTTCTCATACCACTGCCATCACTACGGCAATTGAGGACATGAGTCAATCGATATTTACAGCGATCCATCATCAACTTATCAGGCTGGCACTGACTGAGGAGGATTTGACTATTTACCGTGGCTTAGTGGCGAGTGAGCTTGAGCATCAACCCGGATTGCTTGATTCTTGCGGCTTACGTTGTAGGTCAGAGGATGTCCCGTCGTATTTGGTTCGTCTAAGGGCGGGTATCAAGATGCTGGATTGGCTGCTGTGACCCTTACGGCGTCTCTTCTCGATTGTGATATATGTCCACAGTGCTACGAAAAATACGCTTCGGTACGAACCAACTGACCTAGTTGGTGTTGTATCCGTTCATATTTTTGGAAATTCGTGATTAGGGCTACTAGTGTGATTTCGTTATATCACCTTCGACCGGCTTTAGCTAACCCGATGCGCCGCAAGACTGTTCCAGATCGTCTATCGATTGCTTCCAAAGTATTACGTAGTAAACATACAGAATTTCAGGACTCTGTTCATCTCAAAGTGGTTGTGGATTCTGGAAGCAGGTTACGGTTGGCATCTCTTAACGTTTACGGTTGTCGTGTGAAGCAGAAACAGGAATCGATCCATGAATACTTACTATCCCAGAATGTCCGCATCGCTGGTCTTCAAGAGGTGAATCTTGACTGTCTTCAACCTACACATACCTACACATTATCGGTGGTATATGGAAGCAGTATCTAGTAGTCGGAAACGGGGTCTTGCGATTTTGGTACGACGTGGTTTGAACACTCAAATACAAGCAAGCAAGAATTATGGTTCCAGTATTCAGTATGTTGAGCTGAAGTATCAGGTTTTGTTATTGATAGATAGGGTATTCCGTAAGGTTTTATTTATGTTTGTTTTGTTACAGGTTGGAGACAATTTCCATTCTCTTCAAGTGGTCAATGTTCACGGTCCAAACCAGGGTTCAGACCGCTTTTTCACTGATCTTGGTAAGTTGATATCATGTGCCATTGATACACGTCGAATGATTATTGTGGGAGATTTCAACTGTCCTTTGAGTGCCTGAGGTCACACTGCGTCGGAATCAGCGCTCATTGAAAAATATGCTGGCTACGATTGCTTTAATAAAAACGGAGTGCAGATAAAACTGTTTCTAGATCGGTATTCTTTTGCTGTCATGAATACGCAGTCTATTTCAAATGCCAGTTTTATATGGACACGGTCCAATGGCTGTGCAAAGAGTCAAGTGGATCACCTGTTAACACACCTCAACTCAGAATCGTTCATAAAGCACCTGCAATGCAAAATTCCTCGATCTGTGTCCACGAACCATAAGGTACTAATATGTAATTTAACCGAGAGTCGCTCCGTTCGTTGTGTTGATCCACCTGTGGAAGATCGTATTGGTCAACCTATCGTTCGATAAGATCCAGCGCCAATGAAGAATGAAATGATTCGCTCTAAGTACAGGGTAGCGTTGGACATATATGACTATGGTATCGATCCATCGAACCCTGTTGAAGAATATTCCAGGAGACTCTGTCAGAAGTTATATCATTCCGCTGACCTGGTTTTTAAGAAACCCACGAACTTCATCCCTAACAGAGAATGTCAGAGGGCTTTATTTCAGGTCAAGAAGATGTCTTTCTGGGCTCATCCTAAGTGGACCTACAAGCTAAGAGAGGCCAAACAAGAACTCCGAAAGCAGCAGCGTGATTGGGAGCAGCATCAGATTGCGGAATTCTTCAGAGATCTTCATCAGTATCCAGTCGGTGAGCGAATAACGCAAACTTTCCGTTATCTGAAGCGGTATAAGAGGAGGACAGTAACTAACAAACAGACAACTATCCACTTAGATGATTGGCTATTGGTGGACGATGGTCTTATGCAGATACCGGGTTTGCTACCTGGAGTTGGTGAAAAGACTTTTTCCGGTTCTACCCTTGCAGAAATGGAGTCCATTGTACATCGGATGGAAAATGGGAAGGCTCTTGGAGTCGATGGTTTGTATATTGAATTTTTCAAGCACAACAATGATCAGACTATCCGAGAGCTGCACCAATTACTTTTGAAGATTTGGGATCAAAACAAATTGACTGAAGAATGGAAACAAGTAATAGTAGTTCCAATACCAACAGTTAAAGATCCTAAATCAGTAAATGAGTATCGACGAATCTGGCATCAGGCAGCTTTTCTCCATGGACGGTCTACTACTGATCACCTGTTTGTACTTCAAAGGGTTATGCAGGAATATTGGAATGAAGGGAGGCCGTTGATGACAAATGTCTTTGGACATAGAGAAGCGTTCGACTATGTTTCGTTGGAATCGTTGCCTGATATTTTTACAGGGTAGGTATGACCCATAGCTGTTGTTCCTTCTCCTTTCCCCTCTCTTTTTCTCCTTATCCCCTAACTCTTCTTTTTCACCTTTGCTCTCTTTTAGTATACTTTCCTTCTTTCCTTCCTAACCCCTTTATAGATAATTGTTTTATTTCCTCTTCTAATTTTTATTCTTGTTTCCCCTCCCCTTTTTTCCATAATTAACGAGTTTTTCTTGATGTTATTCTTTTTATGTGTGACACGATACGGCGATATCGGCGATTACATACGACGAGTAGAAGAACTGGGCCTTAGATTGGGAGTAATTTCATAAGAAATTGCTCGACATCTACGATAAGAATGAGTCAGATTCGAGTGACTGGGGTAAGTTGCTTTTCTCCCTCTCTTATTTACAGAGTCTGTTCATGATGTATCATGAGTATAGTCTCTTTACATCTCGTTCCAATCTCATGCAATGTAGAAGTTGTTGAAGGTAAATTGAAATAGAATACGTTTTACACCGCAGTGCAATGAGCAAATAGTTAAGGCCTATAATACTTTTACCCCTTGATTTTTTCTTTATTGACAGAATCATATTTACTAATCACAATATAACTGGAACACCACAAACATCATGACGATGCATATACATAGGTATACATTGCAAGTTCCCTTTTCCCTTTTCCCACATTTGGAAAAGCTCTCTAAATCAGAAGAACAACTATACTTGTTTCTGTTCCCCTTCATTTTCTTTTCCCTTTTATTTTATTTATTTATTTATTATTTTTTTCTTTTGACTAAGCTAGAGCTGCCTAATATCATTTTTTTAATCTGTGAAATTATCATTTATTTAAGTTTTTAATTGGTTGATTTATATCAATTAATTTACAACTTAATTAGGTAAGGGAGTTCCTGATTCGTTTATTAATCGAATTCTTGAATGTTTAAGGGGTAAGATGGTGCAAGTACTTTGGCAAGAGCAGATGGCACGACCGGCGGAACGAAAAAGAGGAATCAAGCAGGATTGTCCTTTATCCCCTTTTACCTTTAATCTAATTTAGGGGTCCGTCCTAGAGTCGGTATAGCGCGAGGTAGAACAGCTTAGGCTGAATCAAGAAAATCGTCTAACATTACCAATGGTTCTTGCGTTCACCGACGATCTGATCATAATCGCTGAAAGCATTGAGTATGCTGAACTTATTTTGATAAAGTTAACTGAGTATCTCTCTTACGTTGGACTAAAGCTGAATGAAGACAAATGTAAGGTGTTGATTCGCGAACCATATGCCGAGGCAGTTCCTGAGGTTGTTGTCTGTGTCAAGAAGTATAGAACAACTAAGCCTCTCCGTTATCTGGGAGTGTACCTAACAGCCAGGCTGGAGCGTTCAAAGACTGTGTGAAATAGGTGTCGGAACAGCGTTAAGGTGTCCAGGGTGGTAATGGAGTTTTTGAAAAATTATAAACCTGCTTGGCACTTGAGAAGAGTTATTTATGAAGCCGTTATCGCTACCGCTATGTTGTACGGCACGCAGGTCACCGCTTTTACCAAGTATAGTAGGAAGTCACTAAGAGGCTACGAACGGCAGATTGTGCGAGGTATGGCAAAATTGTGTCGAGGGGAAGGGAGCGTATCTCTGAGACAGTAAACATGTTGTTGCAGAAACGTCGAATAACGAAGAAAGTTCGGATGTATCAGATGAGATATTGGAGTCATGTACGTTGACGTGCTACTTCACATCCTACACGGGCAGCTGCATGGTTAAAAGCAACTAGGCTTCGACCCTGAAGCCCTAGTTTCACATGGTGGGGCTGCATAACTCAGAATATGACACGATACGGCGATATCGGCGATTACATACGACGAGTAGAAGAACTGGGCCTTAGATTGGGAGTAATTTCATGAGAAATTGCTCGACATCTACGATAAGAATGAGTCAGATTCGAGTGACTGGGGTAAGTTGCTTTTCTCCCTCTCTTATTTACAGAGTCTGTTCATGATGTATCATGAGTATAGACTCTTTACATCTCGTTCCAATCTCATGCAATGTAGAAGTTGTTGAAGGTAAATTGAAATAGAATACGTTTTACACCGCAGTGCAATGAGCAAATAGTTAAGGCCTATAATACTTTTACCCCTTGATTTTTTCTTTATTGACAGAATCATATTTACTAATCACAATATAACTGGAACACCACAAACATCATGACGATGCATATACATAGGTATATATTGCAAGTTTCACGAATTCCTAGACATTTGTGTAGATTGTGCTTGCAGTGTATTTTTTTCGCACTCAGCTTTTCCCCAAAAAATTGCACTGACAGTTATGTTTGCATTTAGCGTGCATATGTATTTACATGACGTATATATGATTATTGTTTGTTTACATGTGATACCAGATAAATCAACAGAACAGCTCACAAAATGGTTTACGCGGCGTACGCGGGAAGCGACTCGAATGTGTTGGAGAATTTGTCAGGAAGCTCAGGATGTCTTTGCTGTGTTTTGTTGAACAAATGGAATGCAAGAGGTGTCCAGTACACAAGAAACCTTCAATCGTACAAAATTTTGGAGTGCTGCCGTACGTACGTAGCAAATTCGGAAGATGTAGAGCGTCATCCCGGATCGCAGTTCGTGTGGATATTAGATGGTGCCCGTATCCACTGCGACCCAATGATGATTTACTTTCTACGGTCACTGGGCATTTTAACAACCTTCCGGCCTCCTTATTGTCCGATTACATCCCACACTGCAGTTTAAGACGATGTCGTAAAACCTTGTTCCGAAAACAAATTTTCATCTGTCTTTAAATTAAATAATATTTCATAGTTTCATTCGGACCGGTAATTTCCACGCCACACATTTTTGAAATTTCTTTTCAGTCAGCCTTGACGGAGTCTCCTTCACTTAAATTTGTTCAGTAACCAAACTAACTTTTCTCTCTCGAGTCTGAAGATCGTCGACGAAAGTGAAGCGACAAACAAGCGCGATCTGCTTCAGATACTAAGGAATTGCAAAGGAAAAATCGAAAAGGTTTTTCGAGCCGACAAGTATAACAAACGCTTACGGGGATATTTGAACTAATACTAGCATCTGTACATGTACTACATACAGTTTTATTATTTATTAACAAATTACATTTTCAATATCTGATCAATCGCACGTAAAAGAGCAGACCATTGTCTTTGACGTGGAAGAAATTACTAGCTCAGCTGTTGATGCGATGATCCAAAGGTTCGTCGTGTCAGCCAACAAAATACATAAATGAGAATCATATCTTAGCACTATACGGCGGATAACAGTTTCTCCAAAACCGGTAATCATTAGATTGCCCTGCTGCCTTCGTTTAGTCACGTACTGAATCACCAGTCTGGTGGATTTCGATTCGGGGACAGTTTGCTGAAAACCAGTCCCGATTAATCATTATCCCAACTCATATCAGACAACACTTACCGATAGTTGGAATAACAGCTCACAATGCCAGTTATCGCTATGCTGAAGCAATTCAATCAGTACTGGTCTCGCCAGGGAACTCTACACTTGCTGCCGGCAATTTTTTCCGTATATAAATTCAGAACGGAAACATTTTAATGTTTTTCTGCAGCATACACGCCTGTTCCCGATGATTTTTTACCAGCTCGGCGCTCATCGTGTACACCATCTACCATTTACTTGGTCCACTTGAATGACTGGAACTGTACGGATTTGCTGTCGGAACGGTCGGAACCGAAAAAATATCCACAAAAAATATACACAAACTTTCCACGGTACATTTGTTTATGATGTCGATTTTCTCGCTTTGACATTTCGCCGAGCAGTGTGCATGCTAAACTCTGTATACACGGTTACTGGCAAAAACCCATTAATGGGTACTATAGTACTCACTTTCACTATAATCGCCACTCCTCATTTAATGGGTAAACGTGAATAATCCATTAATGAGTACGGGCCACTTCCGTAAAAAAATGGGTAATTTTTTACCCATCAGGGTAAAATTTTTTTTTTACAAAATGGGTAAAAAAACACCCATTTTTGAATCATGAATAGATAAATTGATAATGAAATCGTGTGCTTTCGAAAAATTATCCGTTGGAAATAAAAATAGTCGTACACTCAACCAAATAATCTTAAGAATTTTATAAGGTTGAACTTATGAACGATGCTATGGAATTTCATAAGGCATCCATTTCATATGAATGGATTTTGTTTCACATGACGTTGTTCTTGTACGCTTTTAAGCTTTCCTGATTACAAGCGTTGATATATACTAGTGGGCAAGTCACTGGCACTGGCAGTTTCTTTCGAAGCTCTTCCATTTTTCAAACAATCTTAAAATGGCGGTTTTGGAAATTGATTATTTTAAATTTATTTATTCATATATTTAGGAATCTTTTACATACCAACTGGATCAACTATCCACTTTTACTCAGCTTATTTGTTTAATTGCCTTTGTTGGCAGATTTCGGACCGGATTTATTTGATTCAAGACTTAACTGAATCGCAACGCACAAACGACTGAAGAGAGTTAAATAATTTTCATAACTATTTTTCACCCATTTTTTTCCTGCTAATAAGTTCTCACCGATGGGTATTTTTCCACCCATTTTAGCAAATCAAATTATACCCATTGTTTGACATTTACGTGTGGTGTTGAAAAATGCGTATTTTTTCACCCATTAATGGGTTTTAGCCAGTAACCGTGTAGTAAATGCAAATGTTGGGACAATGTTGAGTGTGATAAAAAAATCACTGTGACAAAAAAAATATCACACTACTCTTATAAGGTGCAAAAGCGCAATATATATATATATATATATATATATATATATATATATATATATATATATATATATATATATATATATATATATATATATATATATATATATATATATATATATATATATATATACAGCAATTCCATGAAAAAAGTTATACGATCTCTCAGAATTTTATAATATTCGGTAGGATTGTTCAACATCGAAAAATATTAGACCCGTATTTTTTATTTCGTTATTAGACTGGACCTTTCTGCGTTAGACTGGTCCAAAAAATCGTGATTTTTCAAAATCTTCAATTTTCAAAAATTTATAACTCCTAAACCGTTTAACCGATTTTAGTCATTTTTGGCCATTGTATTGGTATTTTTTTGAATTTCCAAGCAAAAATACGAAACCTTTGAATATATCAATTTTTGTATGAAAAAAATACAAAACAAATAGTTTTTCTTGAATTTGACTGCGAGGGGCCTCGACGACTCCTTGTTTTAGTATTTTTAAATGAAAGAACATTCAATTTTACATAACATATCAAAAAATTGGAGATGTTCTGCGTGTCATTTTGGAGATACAATTTTTTAAATAATAAATCATTACTCTTCATTTTATACATCACCCGCCTGTAGAAACGATGAAGATGCATGGTAGATTACCATGCGTCTCCATCCAATCAAACCTATGACTAATGAAATCTATGAGTTACTTACAAACTTAGTATAACATTCGAATCAGTCTTTAAGGCTTTCCGTTAACCACACAGACCAATTGCTATTTTTTGACGATTACCTTTTCAAATAAATAAGGCTTTAAAATTTCAAATATTTTTGCTTAGTGTAAGTTCCAAGAAAAAAACACTTTAAAGCCGCGCGACATGATGAACATGTTAAAAAATAAGAAAAACACTTTTATACATTTATTTTTATTTATTAAGTTTTTTCATAACAATTTTATACATTTTTCTTCCGTTGAAAATGAATTTTGTTTCACAATAATATACTCTTCGTTTTGAGGCTTCAAACTATGGAATGACTGAGTCCCTGAAATTTGCTTCACACGTGTGTAACGATTTTTTAATTTTCTTTCCATTTTATTATAGTCGGATTCCGAAAAAAATTGATAGTGTATTTTCGAGTCTGGCTTAGAAATAGCCCAAGAATAAAATTCTTCGGCCGTTGTTATGTGATGATCTTGCAAACTGGCTTTCACAGCATTTCGTTTCAATACGCCTCCCAAAGCATCACAAGGGCCCTTTCCATGACAAGTAGCGAAAAATTCCACTCGGCATCTATGCCAAAATCTTTTGCATGTTGCACAAATTAAAAGCGGTCATTTTATTTTTGTATTGGCTTCCAGATCCATCTGAGAAGAAATAAATTTTCTCTAAACCTGATAACTTACTTTTTATGAACGCTATGCATTGAGTCAAAAAAGACGCACTGCGACATGATTATGTTTAGTGAAATCAGCAATTGCAATAAAACTGGTAAACTTCAAATCATTTGATTCTTCATCTTTAAAATAAATAGCACAAGGGTGAATAGTACATTGAGCGTTTGCCCAATGAAAGCCTTGAACTGCATCCTGCACAACGAATGAATAATTCTCCGAAAAATCACAGATTATGATACACTCAGTAGCTTTTAAATTGTTTTTCACGTGTTTTAAATAGTTTGCCTGTCGCTCAGCTGTAAAGTTATGTGGCAATAAATTGAGTAATTTTTCTAAAAAGTATCAATAAATTCTTGTGTGTCCATTTCAACTAAGTCCAAACTGCATCTTTCTGCTTGACGCCATTGTTTAAATTGTAATGATTCAACGTGACCGTTATTAAGAATGGTCATAAGTTCTACCGCCAAAATTTGCATTCCCGGACAATTTTCGCAACATTGCTGCCAGCAATGCTCATTTGGATTTTGACAAATTATTTTTGAAAACATATCATGGTAGGACTGAACACCATCTGGAAGTAATTGTTTACTTTGGAGTGTTTTAAAAATCAATTTAACGTTTTGGTGGTAAATGCAAACGCACACCGTATGCGTGCCACTTGTTCCTGCCAAAATGCAGTGTTTTGGACGGTTACTGGCGAACATCGAAAATCCAATCTTAATATCAGGATGAGTATTTTTAAATATGGAGTACGCCTCTTGCAAATTGCATAAAACTAACCTTCTTTGTATGTAGATCCTACCTTCTTCATTGTTGGATATCAAATAATCCCTTTTTCCCGGGCACACAGACTTATATCGTCGCTATTATAAAAATTACGAACACGCATTAGCGTTTCCTCTCCTAACGAAGCTCTACTAATCCTCTTTTAGGCACTGACATTATTCCCTCCTGTTGTTGTAATACTTTCACTTGGTTGGCCATATATTGGGAAACATCAAACTCTTGCATAATCCTATATGTAGACCAACTTTTGGGCAGTGTGGTTAAAATCCTATACCGCTCATTGCTATCTTTTGTTTCCTTAAATTTATCCTTAAGCTGTGTTAGCATTTCATTATCGTCAGACAAAAACGTGTTATTGGTAGTACCGATCGATTCATAGCTGGTTGTTTCCAATGAGCCTGTAAATAAATATAACAAATTATTGATTAAAAATTGATTGATTGGAAATCATGCAAATAATTTCTATTTTATTATTTACTTTGGTAGGGAAAAGGAACAATGCCGGACGGTCCTGCAAGGGCAATCGTTTCGTGACTGGTTGCTTCGCACGATTCTAAAAGAATGTAAAAATAAAAATGTTCCAGTAACAATTGCAAGAGAAGAATTCAAATTAAAACAGAATTATATGAACTTTTATATAACATACCTGTAGTGCCTATACTGGATGGTCCTGTAATGGGTTCTTCGGTCATGGTATCAATGTGCTTATACAATTTCTTGTAGCAACTTTGACAAATGAAAGAGCTACTCTCATCAATTTTAACCTTTTTTTCCACAGCATGGTCGTACAATTTTGCGTTGATTTTTCTGGAACACGAACTCAACACCCAAACACTACAAATTGAACACTTACGTTTCATTTTACGATATTCTTTGATATAACTATTCTGATATGATACTTTGTTTTCAACTGGTAACTTCTTACATAAATTTCCGTGTTTTATATGATGTTTATATTGTACCTACGATCAAGTGAAGTGAACTGCAGCCTAGACTACAATAGGTATTGAATTGTTTCTCGGCTGTAGCGATCAGGTCTATTTGCAGACGGGAGCGAGTAGAGCGGAATTTCTAAAGCGAGAAAGCAACAGAATAACAGATAACGCAAGCGAGCGACGAGTATGAAATGAAAGAGATGTTGTTCACTCTGCTGCTTCTCCGCTTTAGAAATTCCACTCTACTCCTCCCGTCAGCGAGTAGACCTGATCGCTACAGCCGAGAAACAATTCAATTCAATCTCACAGGTCGATAAACATTCTACAACTACAGTAGGTAGTCAATACGTATCAACGGTTCTTCTTTTAAATAATAATACCAATGCCCCTCTGTGTAACGAAAAGAATGTTAGGTAATCAAATTGTCAATATCTACCTAAAGTCTCATTAGTCTTAGTTGCTATAATATTATATAATTATGTCAAGTAAATATTATTTATTATATAATATTTACTTGACATTCTGTGACCTACTCATAGATTTCATTAGTCATAGGTTTGATTGGATGGAGACGCATGGTAATCTACCATGCATCTTCATCGTTTCTACAGGCGGGTGATGTATAAAATGAAGAGTAATGATTTATTATTTAAAAAATTGTATCTCCAAAACGACACGCAGAACATCTCCAATTTTTGATATGTTATGTAAAATTGAATGCTCTTTCATTTAAAAATACTAAAACAAGGAGTTGTTGAGGCCCCTCGCAGTCAAATTCAAGAAAAACTATTTGTTTTGTATTTTTTCATACAAAAATTGATATATTCAAAGGTTTCGTATTTTTGCTTGGAAATTCAAAAAATACCAATACAATGGCCAAAAATGACTAAAATCGATTAAACGGTTTAGAGTTATAAATTTTTGAAAATTGAAGATTTTGAAAAATCACGATTTTTTGGACCAGTCTAACGCAGAAAGGTCCAGTCTAATAACGAAATAAAAAATACGGGTCTAATATTTTTCGATGTTGAACAATCCTACCGAATATTATAAAATTCTGAGAGATCGTATAACTTTTTTCATGGAATTGCTGTATATATATATATATATATATATATATATATATATATATATATATATATATATATATATATATATATATATATATATATATATATATATATATATATATATATATATAGGGTGGCTCAACATGATCATTTTCTCAGAACAGCTCTTTTTTGGATCCATTTGGGGTCCCAAACAACCGTGTAAAATTTGGGGACGATTGGTTGTAGCCCTGCTTCCCGCATTACGTTTGAATGTGTGATATTCTGTATGTATGTATGTATGTATGTATGTATGGTAGCCACCATCCCTTCATGCCCTTGGCTTGGATGCAGCTTCACTTAATAGCAAGATCATATTGGGACACCGATCTGAATTCACAATAACGCTGTCCGAAGGGTCCAAAACGGAGGGGTGGACCCGTAAGCAGAGACGCTCACGCGAAATCCACGAGAAATTTCGAAATCCACGGGAAATATCCTTCCAACGATACGATCCAACAAATCGAATAAACCAATTCGCAATACTTATTAAGCTTTCTACAGGATGGCTTGTTAAGAAGGGCGCGTCAATCTCACAGAAACTGTTGGAGTAGAATTCACAGCATCATAATCGAATCGGTAGGATATAGAAAATGATGCCATTTATTCCCTCCTGGACTCAGGCAGTCAATCAAACCATCGTCCAGTTTCAGCTTGAATGATACCCTGATGCTCCCTCCCAACCCAGTATTTATTTTATTCAATTCAATTCATGTATATATGTATATGTACATGTATATATTCAATTCGTGTTGTATGTAATAGAGCAATGAAATATACTAGAATATTTAATTAATATGTCATAGTTGCAATTCGTCATCCTGTAATTTTAAAAAATATGAAATAATTAAAATGGTATTAATAGGCATATAATAATAATATGCAGCTTGTTGCATCTTTACAGCTCAATCAGTGGCAGATGAATGTTACTCTGGAATGTGAAGATGATTTTGCAAATAAATAAAACATTAAACATTTGATTATACATTAAAAATTAAAAAATATGTATGTATTCATGACATATTGAAAAAACATAAACAGCAGATTTGAAGAGCATTCAATAATTTTATTTATATTCAATGATCAACATTAAAAGAAAAACACCTCAAGAAACAATGCAATAAAATATCTGTACTATCTGGAATCAATTGCCTGTAACCTTGAAGTATTAAATTTCATCAATTATTATTAAAATTAAATTAAATAAAAATTAAAATTAAAATTAATGAATAATTTTATTATGATTATAAAAATATGCAGTGATGATATGATGAAAAAAATACGATGTTATAATGAGATACTAAATAATATACATATTAAAATAAAATGCAGCTATTTGCCTCTTCTGATGCGAAATAAGATGATATAAACTCTGATATGACGAAAATTTCTAAAGTGATGTAATGAATGTATCACCGGGCAGGCTGCAGAATGGCAAAGGAAATTTAAGCTAACAGTAAGCCAAAATAAATTTCATATGATTATGATAACTGCCCAAAAAGGGAAACTTCACAAATCCACAAAAAAAAAGAAAGAGAAAAAAAGGAAGAAAATTTGAATGCTCCGATAACTCTTGAATCCTACTAGGCCCATGGATAATTCTTTATAACTGTGCAATAGAAAATGAAGGATCATAAAAAATTTGAGTTTTTCAATCATTTGTTTGTTTGGATAAAGGTAGGGAAAAAAAATATAGTAGAATCTGTAGTATGGGCTAAAACCGCATAATTGTGAAGCTGAAATAGCATAACAAATATTGCGAAAGGGTGTTACAATACAAAATGATAACAAAAATTATATCTGAACTGTCTGCATGTCTGCTGGTTGTGGTCCTGCTGCAATTGTAGACAGACCTGCATTATCAATGTCACGAAGGAAAAAATAATTTAAGATTACTATACAATACTTGGGAACTCCATGGATGATCTGAAATTATATACCGTATAAAGAATACTTCCATTTTTCGTAGATAAGATTTCAGCATGCACCTTCCTTACCCGGGTCGCGCTGCCTACATCGCCTTGGTGCGAATGCCACCTAATGTATAGTTGACGAGATACAGCGTTTCTTACTCAATCTAGCTGAAGTCAGAAGGACAACAGTGCCCAGGCTGCATTTCCAGCTAAGTACGCAACTCTTATCTGGCGGTATTTGTCATCTATAGACCCGTGGAAGCATGAGGTAGGAACTTGTGAGACCAGAGCTATGTTGCGGGGACGCACGCTCCTTTGCGACTCACCATTTTGCAGCCCCACATGAATGTGTGATATTCCTCTACAAAACACGCATCGCACTGCGGCTTGGGGAACCGAAGAAAAAAAACATAGCAACCTCACAACGAAACCGAAATAGGCCACATTGGAACTAACAAAATAGTAACAAAACGTAATAAAAGCAAGATTTATCTCCCATCCCCCACACACTCCGTGACCACAAAAGGTACTCTGCACCCTATACACGCGAACATCACTATGAATGTTCCATAATCAGCAAAACAACACGGTTTAAAGGGTGATACGGTCAAAATTTGGTCAAGGGAAAACGCGTGTAAATCGGTGAAATCGTTTATTTAAAAAATCAAATTAAATTTCTTTTTCAAGTTCAATTAGTATAAAATTCAGGAAAAATATTCAGTTAGGCTTCCGCTTTTCCAAATCCGAATTGCCGGGCCTTACGCTTGACCCCTGCCATCAGATTTTGTACAGCCACCTTGTCCACCTTCTTCGCCGCAGAAAGCCAGTTTGCCTTGAACTGCTGCTCGTCCTTAGCAGTTTTTTTGGTCTTCTTTAGGTTCCGCTTGACAATAGCCCAGTATTTCTCAATTAGGCGGAGCTCTGGCGTGTTGGGAGGGTTCTTGTCCTTGGGAACCACCTGCACGTTGTTGGCGGCGTACCACTCCATGGCCTTTTTACCGTAATGGCAAGATGCCAAATCCGGCCAAAACAATACGGAACAACCGAGTTTCTTCAGGAAAGGCAGCAGACGTTTATTCAAACACTCTTTCACGTAAATTTCTTGGTTGACAGTCCCGGAAGCTATGAAAATGCTGCTTTTCAAGCCACAGGTACAGATGGCTTGCCAAACCAGATATTTCTTTGTGAACTTTGACAGTTTCGTGTGCTTGAAAATATCTGCTACCTTTCCCCTTCCTTTTGCCGTATAAAACTCCTGTCCCGGAAACTGCTTGTAGTCGGCTTTGACGTAGGTTTCGTCGTCCATTACCACGAAGTCAAACTTCGTCAGCATCGTCGTGTACAGCCTCCGGGATCACGCTTTGGCCGTCGTATTTTTAACTATAAATTAGAAGAAAAATTAGTAATCTCCTGTTAATTCCAACTACCTTTGCTTATCTTCGACAGATACGCGTATTTCATCTACAATGTGCAGACTTCTTCAGTGTCTCGTACTAATAACTCGACTGTCGAGTCGAGTCGAGTTATTAGTACGAGACACTGAAGAAGTCTGCACATTGTAGACGAAATACGCGTATCTGTCGAAGATAAGCAAAGGTAGTTGGAATTAAATGGAGATTACTAATTTTTCTTCTAATTTATAGTTACAAGTATTCCACTAAACAGCTCAAACCCTCTAGGATTCGTCGTATTTTGTTTATCATCGCGATTTGGAGTCACTACCTTCTTGTAAGTCGATAGTCCGGCTCGTTTTTTGGCTCGATGCACGGTTGTAGACGATACACCCAGCTTATTTGCGGCATCTCGGAGAGATAGGTTAGGGTTTCGCTTGAAACTACCGGCAACTCTCTTTGTCGTCTCAGCGGCTTCCGGTTTTCGATTTCCCCCCGATCCAGACTTCCTGGCTGTCGACAAACGTTCCCCAAACACTTTAATTACATTTGTAACGGTTGATTTGGCAACTTTTAGCGATTTTGCCAACTTTGCGTGCGAGTAGCTCGGATTTTCGCGATGCGCGAGCAAAATTTTGATACGCTGCTCTTCTTGCTTGGACGGCATTTTGACAACTGAAGAGTGAATTCCAAAATCAAAATAGGAGCAACATTCTACACACACACACCTTCAAAATGAGGGGTGTTCAGGTTTTTTAAATGCAAAATTGAAAGAAATACGTCAAGTTGATATTGACCGTATCGCCCTTTACCAGGAGCACAGACACTCGCAACCCGACACCTTTCTTCCAACCTCCTCCACTCTCTTGTTTGGCGCATCGTGAGGACGTCGGACGATTAACTAAAATGAAAGCGAATGAATAAGACAAGATGAAGGTGAATGTAGAAATCTGGTTGTTTGAAGAATCATCAATATTTGTAGAAAGACAATGTGCATTTCTACACGCTCAAAACTGCCTCTCTTTCATTTGTATTACTGTCCCTTTTTTTCTCACGGAAAAGTTACTCAGTTTTCGTAAAAAGTGGAACAACTCATCAATTGAGTTGTTCCACTTTTTACGAGAATTGAGTAACTTTTCCGTGAGAAAAAAAGGGACAGCAATACAAATGAAAGAGAGGCAGTTTTGAGCGTGTAGGGGTTTTTTTCATTAGGGCGAATTTAACATAGAGAGATTATCTCCGGTCTCGCTTTCTTGCATTTATTACAGTGCCATTATAACACATTCGAGGGAATTTTTAAGTACAGATCGAAACACAACAGTGCAGGCTATCATCATAGACTAACTCTAAGACCAGTAGGTCCCATACAAAAACGATTTTTTTCTTGGCTCAGTCAGTACTAGCACATCGGTCCCAAGCTCGGTCTCATGCTTAGTAATGCGCCCGTTATAATGAACTCACACGAACACACTCTCAAATATTCTGTCAAAATCACACAGCAAATCAAAACAAAGGCGCAAGTATGTACTGCAAGGTGCTAACTTCAAGGTGTACTTCGGTCCAAGGGGTTCTACAACAGTGATCCAATTTCAAATCGCTAGTTGCATATTGATTGTTGCTATCATCCTCTACAAATAATAGAATGAAAACCGTAAAGGTGAATGAAAGAGAAAGTAATCAAAGAGAGTCTCTCAATGTTAGGGGCTGCAAAATGGTGAGTCGACAACTGTGATGGAGCGTGCGTCCCCGCAACATAGCTCTGGTCCTCACAAGTTCCTACCTCATGCTTCCACGGGTCAAGAGATGACAAAGACCGCCAGCTAAGGGTTGCGTACTTAGCTGGTAGTGCAGCCTGGGCACTGTTGTCCTTCTGACTTCAGCTAAATTGAGGAGGTGCGTGCCGAGCGTCTGTCCACCAAGGAGGTCTGTTCACCAGCGGCTGAGTAAGAAACGCTGTACCTCGGCAGCTATACCTTAGGAGGCAGTCCCACCAACGCAATGTAGGCAGCGCGGTAAGATAGCATGCTGAAGTCTTGAATGTAAGTATTCTTTATTTCTTTATACGGTATATAATTTTGGATCATCTATGGAATCAGAATACATGCAGATAGTACACATGTTATTCTCATTTTATATTATAACATCCCTTCACAATATTTTTTAAGCTATTTTCAGCTTCGCATTTATCCATCATCGTAAGTTTTAGTCCACATACCTCCCATGGAGCGAGATAAGGCGCTATAACCTTGGCAATTATTGCCACGCTTTTGGTTCAAATGCCAAAAGTTCCCCCACAGGCAAAAGGAGCATAAACTAATCTTTCTAGCATCTATGCTCCCAACGATAAGGTACAAATTATCACACTGTATAACTCAACATGGAAGCGTTTGGTACGGGAGGTCCACGCTTTCTTCCTTCCCTTGATTCAGAGTAGAAAAGCGATTTTAGATCTTTCTGGAATCGCTCTATTTCTTGGAATCCTCTCTGCGGCACATTCTACGCAGTTGGCCTGGCCGATGACAAGAAAAATGATGTATTCAAGAAAACATCATTTTCCAGGATGCTTTCAAGAATTGGCTGCGTTAGTATGAGATTAGATTAGATTAGAAAGAGAGTCTCTCAATGTTAGATTCGCCCTAAAGCAAAACAAAAAAAAACGATTTTTATATTTAAATTTACGCATCTCTCTATCTATCGCCACATTATCCATAACTGCTTGAAAGCAATCGCTTTGTTTTTTGCCAAAGGGAAGATCTAGACCGCGTGCTAACTACACACGAACATTCCACAAAGAAGTTGAACAGCTCGTACAAAGACAACGTACCACAACTCGATATGTGCAGATACTCGAATACTTCAGACTTCTCACAGATGAGTGTGAGGTGATTGAAAGGTGGAGCAGCATTTTGACGAGCGCCTGAACGGCAATGTTACATCGAACGAAGGTGACACGGTAATAAAACTAGAAACACGCGTAGAAGATGATAGGATCCCTACACCAACCCTTCAGGAAGTTGAAGAGGAAATTGGTCGGTTGAAAAACAACAAAACTGGTGTTGACCAACTCTGAAGCGTGTTATTAATAAACGATAGTGAAGCACTGGCAAGAGATCTGCACTGAGTAATTGCCAAGATTTGGGAGGAAGAGTGTATTGGATGGAAGGTATTGTGTGTCCCATCTATAAAAAACTAGAAGGGACAGCCCAATGGGCTTAGTGGGG
Source organism: Aedes japonicus (assembly GCA_034211315.2). Taxonomy (NCBI): domain Eukaryota; kingdom Metazoa; phylum Arthropoda; class Insecta; order Diptera; family Culicidae; genus Aedes; species Aedes japonicus. Next base: position 21,292 of record JASCZW010007169.1, read on the forward strand.
TTAGGACTACAAAGCAATGTGCAATCTAGATCGCTTGATTGTTTAAAGAGTGGCCGAAATTGGTTTCCTTCCAAATCGAATTTCACTACAACCTTTTGCCAAACGTTTGCACTACAACCTTTATTGATATAGCCTGTCTTGGTATCTACATTCATACATCTTGCTTTCACTGCAAGCAATATGTATGTTATATGATATCAATAAACTCTATATCACGTAATATACCTTGTAGTGCGAATGAGTTATTGGTCATTTGGGAAACTTTTACACAAGAGGCTGGTTTCGTTCACCTCCAATTGCATACGGTTTCTACTAGGCCTATGTGTGTACAACACTGCTAATGTCGAAAACGTTACAGCTTCGGCACACGAAAGATGTTTTTCGCAATCAAACACCCCAAAACCAAGCCCCCTCACTCCCAAAGACATGTCAACTCTCTTTCCAGTTGTTTTTATGGCCCTGAAAAGGGCCATTTTGGGTTCAAGGGAACAGCTACGGCCACCACCTCATTTCGTCATGTAACTGATTTACCTCGTGAAACCTCGGGTTAGGCTAGCTCTCCTATGTCGAAATAGTGCTAATTGAACGATAGACCAGCATTGGGAAGTACATATGTAAGAAAATTCTCGGTCCTTTTAAGGGCCACCAAATGCTATCTTAAGTTTGATTTAAGATAGCATTTGGTGGCCCTAAAAAGGACCATTTGGTTTCAATAATGATACGGCCCTGGTTGTATTTTCTACGATGGTTGAGAGGGTCACAATATTTAACTCGTAGAAGATAAATATGGAACCACATACTTGCAGCCATATGCTGCGACATTTCACTTTTTCAAAATTATTTGATTCCTATCGAATGCCTGAAATTTTCAACAGCACAAGAGAAATATTCAACCAAACAAACCCTTTAATAAGCAAGCTGATATGGTCGTTCTGAAAAGGACGGATATAGTTGACGGGAAGGAAACATTGTTCGCGATTGAACTTGGGTTTTCTTGGTTCAGCTTCTCGTCGGTGCGGGTGGCCATCTGCAGGTGAAGTGGGATGATTCTTGTCCCGTTGTTGTCACGGGCGGCTTTTCCCATCAACTCGCAGGCTTAAGCAGCCTTCTTTCTTGCAGCGCATTGACGGGAGGTTGACGGAACTATCGACCCAAATAGCCAACTGCACCAACTATCTGGATAACGACTACTCACCAGTGCTCGCTCGCCTACTGCGTTGCAATAGTATATCTATAGATTTTGCTCCGCACAGAACTTTGACTACCGTAAGACTGAATCAAATGATCTGCTAAGAGCTGGTAATGGCGTCGGATACTATTGCACGAAAGAAGCCGGTACCAACGAAGTCAATGTGATACAAATTGCATCAAAGGGGCCGAACTTCTGTTATTGCGCCACAATAATTAGTTTTAATTAATCTTAACAGAAATATTCGAAGTTTCGTTGCCACTGCAAACAACTAATCCGCTATGCACAACTAGGAACTACGACGAACCCAACATGGTCGGTCTCTGACATGTCGCAGTTCGGCTCGAATTATCGATTCTAGAATTTCGTTCGTTAGTTGTTCAACGTTCTTTGTGATATACCCCGGGACGCGGCGTTTAATGAATGCTATGTTCAATTACAAACAACACTATAGAAAAATTCAACCAAACAAACTCTTTAGTTAATTAACTGATCTGGTCGTCCTGAAAAGGACGGGTTTAGTTGACGGGGGAAAAATAGTTTGCGATTCCAATAAGGCTTTTAGGGATTTTTGTCTCCTTACGGGCGGCTTTTTCCCGCCAAATTGCAGGCTTCAGCGTGCACGCTAGACGGATGATTTTCTTAACAGAAATATGCCTAATCTGCTTGCCACTGTCAGCAGCTAATCCGGTATGCACAAATAGGAACTATGACGAACTCAACCACATGGTCGGTCTCTGGCGTGTCGCAGTTCAGCTCGAATTATCCCTTCTAGAACTGACGAATCCAGGTTGAAAAAAGAAGAAGACACAGAGTGGTGATAAATCTGACAGCTCCCATGTTAAAGTATAGGACACACATTTAAAGTGCTTCTAATCATTTCAAATGAAATTCTAATTAAAAGCGGTTTGTTGTATGATGGAAGAAAAATCCAAATCTACTCAATAAAGACATTTTCAGCAAAATAAAAATAAAATAAAAATAATGGAATTCTAATTGAAAGCGGTTTTTGGTATGATGGAAGAAAAATCCAGAACTGTACAATAGGGGATTGTACAGTTCTGGATTTTTCTTCCATTATACAACAAACCGCTTTCAATTAGAATTTAATTTTAATTTTTGAGAAACATTTTAGAATATTCGTCCTATACTTTAACATGGGAGCTGTCAGATTGATTACCGCACGGTGTCTTCTTCTTTTTTCAACCTGGATTCGTCAATTTCGTTCGTTAGTTTTTTGTGATATATTCTGGGACGCGGCATTTCTTAAATGCTATGCTCAGCCGTGACGCAGTAACTGAATTACAAACAGCACCAGAGAATACTTCAACCAAACTCTTTAGTTAGTAAGCTGAAAAGGATGGATTTGGTTGACGGGGGAGAAATAGTTTGCGATGCCCCTTGAGCTTTCTTTTTTCATTCAGCTCCTCATCGTTGTGGCTGGCCATCTGCAGGTGACGTGGGATGATTGATTCTTGTCTCGTCACGGGCGGCTTCAGCAGCCATGTTTCTCGCAACGAGGTTGACGGGAGCATATGCACCAACGCTTCTCTAAGCAACGACTGCTCGCCAGTGTACCCTCCTTGGGCTGCAGGATGTTTGACAGGACACCGTTCTGTGAAGTGGTCACACCGGAGAACAAAAATTTCAGCTCCTCGTTGTTGCGGATGGCCAGCTGCAGGTGACGTGGGATGAATCTGGTCTTCTTGTTTTCACGGGCGGCGTTTGCTACAACGTGCTCGCCAAACACGTCTGTCGCATACGGATGCACAGCGACAACTGATTGTTGGTCTTCCTTCGGTCGTTCCCACATGTTCCATGATTGTTGGCAAGGTTACAGTGGCAGTATGAACCAATCAGAGCGTAGCGCAAATATGATGTCATTTTCGACCAATAGCTTTGTGCGTTCAGAAATTTTTGTGGGACGGGGAAAAGGTATGTTGAAGAAGAAGAAGACATTTGTTACTCGTTTCCTATGACCTTGCTAGGGAAAACACATTTTTCAACCTGTTGATATGCAAATTTGTATGGGAGCAAAAGAAGGTCATTTTCAAATGAAACTAATACTACTTATACTAATTGAACTTCATTCAAATTTCAATGCGAAAAATTTGTGAGTCTTTTTGATCTGATCCTTTTGATGGTGTATGAATAAAGTCATCCTGTTGAGTCTAACGAGAGTGATAAGCGTTCAGAAACCTTTCACTTTTGCGTAACGCTTTCATTTTTCAAAATTTTGAAACGGCATCCGGTATAGAAAAGAGAAACGTAGTCCTACGGTAAAAAATTAACAAGCTAGATTGCAACAACTATCGTGCAATCATGCTACTGAGCCTCAACTAAAACATGCTCACCCAAATTTTATGCCACCGTCTGTCACCAATTGCAAAAGACTTCGTGGGGCAATACCAAACGGGATTCATGGGTGCCCGCGCTACTACGGACCAGGTTTTCGCAATCCGGCAAGTGCTGCAGAAATGTTGCGAATATAACGTGCCAACACATCATCTCTTCATCGATTTCAAATCAGCTTACGACACCATCAATCGAGCCCAGCTATGGCAGATCATGCATGAAAATGGATTTTATGAAAAACTGACGCGGTTGGTCAAAGCAACGATGAATCGAGTGATGTGTGTCATCCGAGTATAAGGGACGCTCTTGAATCCTTTCGATTCTCGAAGAGGATTACGGCAAGGTGATGGATTGTCGTGTTTGCTATTTAACATTGCATTGGAAGTGTAATTCGAAGAGCAGGAATAGACACGAGTGGCAAGAATTTTAGGAAGTTGTGTTTGGCTTCGCCAACGACGTTGATATCGTAGCACATAATTTTAAGACGTGGTGGAAACGTACATCAGACTTAAGGCTGAAGCTAGTAGGATTGCGCTTATGATTAAGGCGTTGAAAACAAAATACCACGAGTTCTGATTGACGGTGATGAAATCAAGGTAGTAGACGAGCTCGTGTATCTGGGCTCATTGATTACCGCCGATAACGACACAAACAGAAAAATATAGAGGCGCATTATAGCTGGCAATCGTGTCGAAGGACGCTAATAAAGTTCTCCGAACTATAAAATTGACCATCTACAAGACATCGATTAGACCGGTAGTCCTCTACGGCCACGAAACGTGGACATTGCTAGTGGAGGACCAACGTGCCCTTGGCGTCTTTGAACGGAAGGTGTAGCATAAGATCTACGGTGAAGTGCAGATGGAAGACGTGAGGAAGGCGAATGAACCACGAAATGTATCAGTTGTTGAGAGAACCTCCCATCACACACACCGCAAAAATCCGACGACTATGATAGGCTGGCAATGTCGTAAGAATTTGAGACGACAGTCCACTTAAAACGATTCTCGAAAGCCAACCGACAAGGACATCGATCAAGTAGAAGGCGACCTGTGGACCCTTCGCAGACAGCGAGGCAGCTGAGGTGCAGCTATGGACCGAATACAATGGAGACCATTTTTGTGTACAGCAGAAACAGCAGCATAGTAAAGGACATGTGGGTTATTTGAAGAAGAAAAATATATGCCATAACAGAATGGCTGACTATTTGATAGGTAATCAAATATTAGTTTAGTAACCAATATTGCCAAAACATGTTCATATTCATGTTTGGTCCTATTCACAGCCGCAACTCGACTTCTAACTTAAAGAAAAACGTTGTTGTCCCATGTCACAAGTGTTCTAAGCTAAAACAAATTCTTCAACTACTTCAAACACATCCACATCGAACACTACCTCAGCAGCAATATCACTAGGCTTCCCTCTATCTCTACCAGCAACCATGTTTCTCTGCACTCAGCAGATCGGGCTGCTAAAGCAATGTTGAACATTAAATTCGAGAGTACAGCTCCTTGTTTCAACCCATCTAACATAACAAACAAGGTTGACGCCTCGTCTGCTATCCGAACACTTGATTTCGAGCCATCCACCGTAGCACGTATCAACCTAACTAGTTTCGCCGGAATACTATATTGTGACATTATCTGCCAAAGCTAATTTCTTTATCGTACGGTGCCTTGGAATCAATTCACAGATTGTGAGTCTGCCAGTTATACTCCCGGAATTTATCTAAGATCATTCGCAAGGTAAATAACTGATCCTTTTTTAATCAGCTCTCACGAAAAATAGCCTGGTATTTGCCGACCAAGGGCTCTTGAAGCGGTCTCAGTCAGTTAAACAAGATGCGTGAAAGTAATTTGTATGCCGAATTCAACAGAGTAATCCCTCTAGAATTGGCGCACTCCAATCTGCGCCCTGTATTGTATATTGAAGATCCATCCAACCGGTAAGCCTTTTTCCGTCCTCCCATACCTGCAGAAATACTCGAAGAAGCGGTTAGTGAAGCTGCTAACTTCCGAGCTTAGAAGCTCGACCGGGATCACGTCCCTCCTCACAGCCTGGCAGTTTTCAGCTCAGTTATAGCCTTTTTAACTTCTCCTACAACGAAACTGGCAAGTACCCATTTATGGATAAAACAGTACCCATTTCACAGTTAAGTGGGTAAACTAATTAAATAAGTAAAGTGACTTTACCCATTAATGAGTAAATACCTTATACGTCAAATCATGGGGTACTTCTTACCCATTTTCAAAACAAAGAATATATAATAAGCGGGTAAAAAGTACCCATGTTTTATATTATTTTTTATTGGGATAGAATCTGACATGTATTCTTTTTCAGTAATATCAAAATAAATCAAAAATAAGAAAAACACTATTACCTGGATTTATTCGAATTTCATTGAAATTGATATTGACATAAATATATTATCATGACACAACGAATGATCGGAGCCGCCAGATCCTGTTCAATATCTGTATTCTCCGCCTTGGTGAGATAAAAGAGACTGCGTAGACATCCTGTAATGTGTTCTGTGCAAAAATATATTTATAAAATTAGTTATCATATAATGCATACAAATATATTTAAATAGTCGAGCCCACCGTCACGAAATGTGGACAAAATGCATCTGTCTACTGCAAGACCTCTAGCAAATAGATGCTTTATGTTGATGGTTGAACTCCTTGTTGTATGATGGCCGAATCGAAAAAATGTCAGCAGCAAAGATTACAAATATATTTTTCACCCGTTGATGGGAAATAATAAAACCATTAAAGCTTTTTGAACTAATTCTGAAAATGGGTATAAAAGTTACCATATTTGATATTGACTTTTACACATCTTTTTGACAGCTTAATATATTACCAATAAATGAGTACTTTTGACGTAAACTACGTCTTACGGCAAGGGTAGGGTGTCAAATGAAAATCAAAAATATTGCGACCGTCACGAAAAACCGTACGTTTTGTACGCGAATAACTCCAATAATCCACGATAGATATACATGATTTCTTCCTTAATCGATCGGAAATTTTACCGCGCTCCAGTTCAATTGTCAAACATTATTCACAAACTATAGTAAACTATTGAAAATAACGCAAATACAAGGTGATGTCTTATAATGTCATTTTGCCGAGTAAATTTACCAAATTTCCTATCACAGTTTTCAAATCGAAGCAAGGAACGTCTTGCATCATCTTCTTCTTCTTCTTTGTATTGGAAAGGGACTTTAACCAATCATGTCATGCGTCTCTCCATGTACGTCTCGCATGCAGCTGAGAAAGCACACTTAGGAAAAATTTGCCTCATTCGTTTGGCAGCATTGAAGCTGTGCGGAGCTGGTAGCTGGTCGCTGGCAGCTGGTCGCAGCAGCTTCATTCGTCCGGCAGCGGAGCTGGTTGCATAGGCAGCTGGTGGTCGTGTAGCAGATGGTGGTGGTAAGTACCAAGGCTCTCCCAAAACAGCGATCGTCGCGATGAGGTAAAATGGCGGATTAAAGGGGTGCACAATCGCGTGCGCAAGCCGCCACCTTACCTCATCGTGGCGATTGTTTCGCAGCGACTTCGAAAACGCTGCTGTTTGGGGGAAAGCGTCCTTGGGAACAAGCAGCAGTAGGTGGAAATAATCTGTCCTTTTGAGAACAATAAATTAAAATAAAAGAGTTGTTTATAAAAGAACTAACCTTAAATTTAGTTAGGTGCTCGATGGAGGGCGAGCCGTCGGTAAAAAAATTACCCAGCTGGTTGGCGCAATCCATAAATTGATAATCTATCCTTATGAGGACAGCCAATTTAATTAAAAGAGTTTTTATTTTTTTTTTATATAATTATCATTTATTTGTACAGGCTCAATCGAATCAACTTTACAGAGCCAAATTTTCATGTTTTTATACATCATTTGTCTTAAAACTAAAGTTAGGGGGATAAAACCGATTACTCGCGGCCGTCTCGAGGTTAATAGGAATTACAAATTACGGATGGGAAAGAGGGTGGGAATTTAAGGTATGGTTTACCTAACACATTAAATTTAAATTCTAAATTATTGAAACATTTATAACTATACAATTTATGGTTTTCTTTTGACTTGAACATGTTTTGAAAAAGAAAAAAAAACACATACACATACACAGATAAAAAAAAAACTTAAAATAAACATACAGGTTAAACTAACTACAATCTAAGACTAATGTTAGTCAAAAACACATAAATGAGTTTCATGTACTCCAAATCACGTACAGCCAAAATATCTCGAATTGGCATATTGGGTTGTCTACCTCGAGCCCGAAGGGAATCATAAAGCTCAGATCTGACTCCAGAATGCTCAGCACAAGACCAAATAACGTGATCTGCGTCCTGATAGCCTTGTCCACACTCACAGAGATTGCTGTCGCTCAGCCCAACCCGGTATAAATGAGCGTTCAAAGAATAATGATTGGACATGAGGCGAGACATGACACGAATGAAGTCTCGACCCACATCCATTCCGCTAAACCAAGATTTCTTCGACACCTTTGGGATGATAGAATGTTGCCATCGCCCCAAATCTCCTTTACTCCATTTATACTGCCAGCTGACGAGTGACTGTTGACGAAAAATAGTAAAAAATTCGTTGAAGGCGATTTGTCGATCATAAATATCGCCTTCCATAGTGCCCACCTTTGCAAGCGAGTCCGCTTTCTCATTGCCCGGAATTGAACAATGAGATGGGACCCATACAAAGGTGATGATAAAATAACGCGAAGATAAAGCACTTAGAAGCTCCTGTATTTTCATGAGAAAATACGAGGAGTGCTTTACCGGCCTCAATGAGCGAATAGCCTCTATAGAACTGAGACTATCCGTGAAAATGAAGTACTGATCCGGTGTTAGTGAGGCAACAATTTCTAGCGTAAAATGTATTGCCGCTAATTCAGCGACATATACGGAACAAGGAGCTTGAAGTTTACGGTTGGCGCTATAAATTTCATTAAATATACCAAAGCCTGCTGACTCCTCTATCAATGATCCGTCAGTGAAAAAAGATTTAGTGGAATCAACTTGGCCAAACTTTGCAGCAAATATCACAGGAGCAATCATAGGACGATGATGCTCTGGGATTCCACGAAGCTCCTGCTTCATGGATAAATCAAAATGAACCGAATTGTCGAAATCGGAGAAGCAAACACGGTTGGAAATGTTCGGCGAAGGGCTGACACCCTGTGTTATGTACAAATGGTACAAAGTCATGAAGCGCGTTTGAGGATTCAACTCAAGAAGCTTCTCAAAATTTTCGATCACCTGGGGGTTCATAACTTCACACCTGGTGAGGAGCCGGAGAGATAATTCTGAAAACCGATCCGAGAGTGGCAACATGCCAGCCAGCACTTCAAGACTCATGGTGTGAGTCGAGTGCATGCAACCTAACGCGATACGAAGACACCGATACTGAATACGTTCCAGTTTAATGAAGTGCGACCGAGCCGCTGACTGAAAACAAAAACTACCGTATTCCATAACCGACAAAACCGTTGTCCGGTACAACGTTAGAAGATCTTGTGGATGAGCTCCCCACCAGGTCCCGGTAATTATGCAGAGAAAGTTGATCCTTGGCTGGCACTTTCGCTTCACATACTCAATATGGGATCTCCAGGTGCACTTTGAATCGAACCAGACCCCAAGATATTTAAAGGACATAGAGTGAGTTATCGGCTTACCCCAAATTTGAAGCTTTGGTTGTGCTGGGTTATGCTTCCTTGAAAAAACTACCAACTCAGTTTTCTCCGTAGAGAATTCGATACCTAGCTCTAGAGCCCAAGTAGACAAATTGTCTCAAGGTATCCTGTAAGGGTCCTTGCAGATCGACCCCATTGGGTCCCGTGACGAGACACTACGCCGTCATCTGCAAGTTGTCTCAACGTACAGTTGTCACCAAGACAACCGTCAATGTCTTTGACATAAAAATTATATAAAAGGGGGCTTAAACATGATCCCTGGGGGAGACCCATGTAGCTAAATCGTGAAGCTGTAGAGGTTCCATGAGAAAAGCTCATATGTTTCTCTGACAGCAAATTGTACAAAAAATTGTTCATTAATGGTGAAAAGCCACAAGCGTGGAGTTTATCTGAAAGAACTTCAACAGATACTGAATCAAAAGCCCCCTTTATGTCCAAGAATACAGAAGCCATTTGCTCTTTTTTAGCAAAAGCTAACTGAATATCTGTGGAAAGCAACGCGAGACAGTCGTTCGTTCCCTTACCCCTACGGAAACCATATTGAGTATCTGAAAGCAGGTTGTTCGTCTCAACCCATTTGTCCAGACGGAAAAGGATCATTTTCTCCAACAACTTTCGAATACAGGATAACATCGCGATGGGTCGATAGGAGTTGTGGTCGGACGCGGGTTTACCAGGTTTTTGAATGGCAATAACTCTTACCCGTCTCCAATCATCCGGTACAATGTTGAGTTCCAAAAACTGATTAAACAAGTTCAACATGCGCCTCTTCGCGACGTCTGGGAGGTTCTTAAGCAAGTTGAACTTGATCCTATCAGCCCCTGGAGCCGTATTGCCACACGAAAGGAGTGCGAGAGAGAACTCTACCATTGAAAAGGGTTGGCTAATCTCATCTATCGAATTCGTGTTTTCGCGAGGAATCATCCGTGCCGGCACAGAATCTGGACAAACTTTTCGAGCGAATTTGAGGATCCATTGGTCCGAGTACTCTTCGCTCTCGTTGTTCGTAGTTCGGTTACTCAACCTTCGCGCCGTGTTCCAAAGAGTACTCATGGACGTTTCGCGCGATAGCCCGTTCACGAATGTTCGCCAGTAACCGCGTTTCTTGGCCTTGATGAGGCTCTTAAGTTCGCGTTCGAGAGCCGTGTATACTTCGAAGTGCTCAGGTGTTCCACGTTTACGGAAAACTTTAAACGCGTCGGACTTTTTTCGGTAAACCTCGGTGCATTGCTGATCCCACCATGGAGAAGGAGGTTTCCGGTGAAATGACGTTCCTGGAACTGGTCGAGTTTGAGCTTGAAGCGCGCTGTCTAAGATCAGGTTGGAGAGGAAGTTATATTCTTCCAGCGGTGAAAGCCTTTCTACCGTCGTTACGGCTTCATCTACTGCTGTCCTAAACTTTGTCCAATCGATGTGACGGGTAAGATCATACGTGACGTTGACAGATTTCGACGGATTGAACCCGGTGGCAACCGAAATTTTTATGGGCAAGTGATCACTACCGTGGGGATCTTGAATCACATTCCATGTGCAATCCAACGATAATGAATTCGAGCAAAGTGTGAGGTCTAATCTACTGCCAACTGAGGATGTACCAGCCAAACGTGTTACTTCTCCATTGTTAAGAACTGTCATATTGAAGTTGTCACAGAGGTCATATATCAGGGAAGATCGGTTGTCATCGTACAGTTCTCCCCAGCCTGTACCGTGAGAGTTAAAATCTCCCATGACCAACCGCGGAGCAGGAAGGACCGAACAAATATCTGAGAGTTGTTTTCGGTTAATGGAGGCTCTAGGAGGAATATAAACGGAAGCAATGCAAAGGCTTTTATTTTTAATAACAGCCTGACATGCGACAACTTCAATACCTGGAATTGGAGGAAAATTCACTCTATAGAAGGAGTAGCACTTTTGATCCCCAAAAGTACTCCCCTCCACGCGAATCCTCACGATCAAGACGAATAATATTGAAATCATGAATCGGAAGATTGATTTCGGAAGAGAGCCATGTTTCACAAAGAGCGAATGCATCACAACCGGTAGTGTGAGCTAAAAATTTGATGATTCCAATTTAGGAATCAAACTTTGACAATTCCACTGTAGAACAGTGATCAAATCCCCGACCTCATTTGGAAAATTATCCATCGAAGGAAATGATAGCTGCAAGGATGGGCCACTTTAATGTTAATTTCTGCAAAAAAGTTTTCACAGTGGGAAGCATTGCCATAACAATGCTTTTGAGAGGGTCAGAAATTTCGAGGTACTTAAAGATACCTTCGGCAATGTCATCAAATGAGAACAGCCCACTAGAAGAGGGGGCTTCTGTTCTTAAAATTGGGGCTTCAGGGGTTTTGGATGTCCCCGGGAGAGATGGAAAGTCCTGGGTGTAGTTGGCACTACGAAAACCAGGTGGATTAGGATTTTCCTTTTTTCCACCTTTCCTTGAATTGGGCAAGCTGGTCTCGGGCTTCTTTTCAGCAACTTTCCGTGGGCGGACGCGTCTCCGCTTCCTTGAAGCACCTTCCGGAAAGGTGAACGATGTTCCCTCTTCAGCCGAATCTAAGTCAGACTCGTCATCTGACAGAGGAGCAAAGGGATTTGTATTGGCATCGGGTGATGGTGAGGCTTTTTTAACCATTTCAGCAAATGATTGCCTGGAACGCTGTTTTAGCGAGCGTTCTAATTTTTCCCCGCGTTGTTTGTACGCCGGGCACGATGAGAGAGCATGAGGAGGAGTTCCTTTACAAAAAGCGCATTTAGGTGTGCTGTCTGCGCATGCGCCATCCTCATGCTTCTCCCCGCAGTTGGAGCAGCGCGCCTTATTGCCGCAATGGGAGGTCGTATGTCCCAGCTGCTTGCACTTTTCGCAGATCATGACCCGAGGTACAAACAATCGCATAGGTAGCCGAAGTTTTCCCAACTCGACGTATTGGGGGAGGGCTGAGCCAGAGAAGGTCACGCGAAACGAGTCTGACGGTGTAAACTTTTTTTCGCCCTTGTTGGTCGACACTGTGCCAAGTTGGCGCACATCCAGTATCTTTACTGGGGGAAGCAGAGGGTTCTTAAATCGACCAACCCCCCGCTTCAGCAGGATCTCAGGGGTCAGACTCGTTTCGGAGACCACACCTTCAATTTCAATACCCCGAGCTGGGATATACACTCTATATTCTAGAGTAAAGAGCTGGGAGACAGCAATCTCATTAGCTTGCTTGAGATTGGACACAACGACCCGAAGTTTATTGGGTCTGACTTTAATTATCTCGGTCACGGCCGAGAATCGCTTCGTCAGATCATCAGAAATCTGACAAACATTTAGAGGTTTCGATTTGGGCTGAAAATAAACAACCCATGGCCCAGTTGAACTATCTGGATAAGCACGTGATCTGGTTACTCTATGAGCTACCTCATCATTTCGTGCCATAGATGATTCATCTTGCGATAAATCATCCATGGCTCGCTTGTGGGAGCTTATCACGCTCAACCACTAACGTAATTATCTACAATCAATCACAGATAAACAAACTAAACCTAAAAAAAAAAAATAAACTAAAACTAAGTTCACTCTCACACACACTATCAATCACTCTCCACACACACACACACTACGATGAAAATGACTCAACTTATCTTATAAGTATCACGGATCTACTGCAGCAGGGCGACGAATGTGTGCTGCTGCTGCCGAGCGACGATGAGTGACCGCGTGTACCGTCTAAGCGATGACGGTGATGTTGCTGATCGGTGGTAGTTGGTGGATGGAAGAATGCACGCTACACACGATGGGCTGCTGGTATGCGTGCCGTATAGATGCGGGACAATATGGCTTCTCGATCGTAGGCAATATTGCTAATTGCAATCAATGACGTTGTTGCACCACTTATCACACAATGCCCTCTTCTTCAGCAAACCAAGATTGGTTTAACTCGCGACGATTTCACTGGCGATCGACAAAAACTAATACTGAAGACTGTAAACAACTCGTAAAAAGCTTCCAAAGCAACGGAAAGCGGACCGAACGAACTGAACCGTTCGCTTGTTCACTGGGCAATGAATTAAAAGAGTTGTTATACAAGAATTAAACTTTTATTTCGTTTGGTTTGTGCACCTAATATCATGGTGCTGATTCGTTCGCGGCAACTGCAAAAACACCTCCAGGGTAGATCTGTGCGCCGCCGCGCCACGCCACCGCCGCCGACGATTTTATGGCGCCGCCGCCGCCACTATTTTCGACCGGCGCGCCGCTGCATTTTTTTTGCCCGCGCCGCCGGGCAATTTGAGGCACGCCGATGGAATTTTTCTTCGTGTATGTATCCCTTTAGTAATGTTGACATCTCGATACAATGTGCCATCCAGAGGGTGAGCGTGATCATCTTTGCCGTTTCGTTCAAGCAACTGCCAGTGTACATTTTCGTGTTTCGACTCTCAGCATTTTCACGAGTGATTTTGAATTTAATAATTATAAAATGTCGCCTTGAATGTCGAGAAAATTTACATCGCGAGTGTACATACACACTTAGAAAATTTTACAGTATTCGGTAATTTTTTACCGAACTTTCAACAGCTGAACAGTTCGGCAATCCGATTTACCGGATTTCGGTAAAATTTGACAAGTTCCGGTAATTTTGTTACCGGAATACTGTAAAAATTCACCGAAATCCGGTAAATCGGATTACCGAACGTTCAGCTGTTGAAAGTTCGGTAAAAAATTACCGAATACTGTAAATTTTTCTAAGTGTGTATTGATACCACAAACAATGGTAATCGAACCAGCGATGTGTTAAAAAAAATTGGTGTACTAAATTATGTCACAAATGGTTTTACTCATCATCTGCTTCCTGACAAAGTGTTTTGCCTTGTATGGCTAATCTTAGCAAAACAGAAGGCTGTTCTTAATTTGCAGAAAGACAGGGATCAAGATATTGAGAACGATCCTGCAATCGATAAACCGTTAACGCTCGGCAAATAAACTTTATTTATAATGAAATTGATGAATTTGTGTAAGAATTTCCGTTGTTGGATAACATTGTTTGGATTTGTGCGTGACAAATCTCGAATCAAATAACTTGATTAACCAAGGGGCAAGGCAGCGCCTTAACACAAGCAATTTCAGAGTTGCTTTTGAGGTTCCTCGAGTAACTCCCGTTGCTCAGCAAGCGAGAATTGTTTTCTTGTTCACAGCAGCTGCCATACAAACCGCTCGCTAGTTCATGAGCTCTCGTGTATGCACCATTATCAGTGTTTTTAATTTTTTTTCTATTTGAGTATGATTAAGAAAATACCATATATTCTCTAAAACTACGTATCTGTTTGTATAATTTAATATCGTATTTACAACGATTAGTGTTGACATTTGTTTTTTTAAGAGAAGTTATTTTCATGGCTCAATTTAAGTCATACTTTGAATAAACCCACCGGTTTAAGTTTGACCTGCTTTTTGATGTTACAGCATAGCAGGAGAAGAGACAAACGAGCTCAGCACGTTTTATTCCGACTAAACCATCAAGCTTCTTAGAATCAATGTTTATCAAATAACCATTTCGTAATTTTACTATATAAAACTGTCATTTCACTCCAGTTGAGACATTCGTATCACTTATCGCATATTAAATATGTAAATAGAATCCTCATCCCCAAACTTTTGAAAACCTGACACCTGATAATAACCGATAAATATTGATTCAATTTAAAGGTGTATTGAGGTACTCGCGAGTTACTCGGTGAATCCACGCAACTCAGAGAAGCACTATCTCACCCCTAGTGGCTAACCACTGAATTAACCGGTAAATCTCTGCACAGTGGATTCTTTTTTAAACATGATTAAAGTAATGTTTTAAGAATATGGATATTTCGGTCACTTCACCGCTTCTAATTTTAACTTTTTTATGATTGATTTTATTTTTGATCTTCAAGTAAGCTCAGTAATACTTGAATTTTAATGCAATTGGGATTTTTTAGAGATAAATATTTTATATTTTAAAACATTTAGCTTCTTAAATTTTTTGGATATTTAGATTTTAGGATTTTTAGATTTTTAGATTTTGATAACTTGAGATTTAGGATTTTTAGATATTTAGATTTTTAGATTTTTAAATTTTTAGATTTTTAGATTTTTAGATTTTTAGATTTTCAGAATTTTTAGATTTTTAAATTTTTACATTTTTAAATTTAAGATTGAATCCTAGAGTGTTTGAGCTGTTTAGTGGAATACCTGTAACTAGAAATTAGAAGAAAAATTCGTATTTTCCATTTCATTTCAACTACCTTTGCTTATCTTGACAGATACGCGTATTCCGTCTACAATGTGCAGACTTCTTCAGTCGAGTTATTAGTATGAGACAATGAAGAAGTCTGCACATTGTAGACGAAATACGCGTATCTGTCAAGATTAGCAAAGGTAGTTGGAATTAAATGGAAAATACTAATTTTTCTTCTAATTTCTAGTTAAATTTAAGATGTTAAGATGTTCAAATTTTTAGATTTTTAGGATTTTAAATCTTAAGATTCTAGGCTGTTATATATTTAGATTTTCAGATTTTAAGATTTATAGATTTATAAATTAATAGATTCATAGATTTAAAGATATTAAGATTTTTAGATTTTAAGATTTTTAGATTTTAAGATTCTTAGATTTTTCGATTTTTCGATTTAAGATTTTTAAATTTTTAGATTTTAAGATATTTAGATCTTTAGATTTTTAGATTTTTAGATTTTTAGATTTTTAGATTTTTAGATTTTTAGATTTTTAAATTTTTAGATTTTTAGATTTTTAGATTTTCAGATTTTTAGATTTTTAGATTTTTAGATATTTAGATTTTAAGATATTTAGATTTTAAGATATTTAGATTTTTAGATTTTTAGATATTTAGATTTTTAGATTTTTAGATATTTAGATTTTAAGATATTTAGATTTTTAGATTTTTAGATATTTAGATTTTTAGATTTTTAGATTTTTAGATTTTTAGATTTTTAGATTTTTAGATTTTTAGATTTTTAGATTTTTAGATTTTTAGATTTTAAGATTTTTAGATTTTTAGATATTTAGATTTTTAGATTATTATTTAGATATTTAGATTTTCAGATTTTTAGATTTTAAGATTTTTAGATTTTTAGATTCTTAGATTTTTAAATTTTTAGATTTTTAGATTCTTAGATTTTTAGGTTTTTAGATTTTAAATTTTTAGATTTTTAGATATTTAGATTTTTAGATTTTTAGATTTTTAGATTTTTAGATTTTTAGATTTTTAGATATTTAGATTTTTAGATTTTTAGATTTTTAGATTTTTAGATTTTTAGATTTTTAGATTTTTAGATTTTTAGATTTTTAGATTTTTAGATTTTTGGATTTTAAGATTTTTAGATCTGTGGATATTTAGATTTTAGATTTTAAATTTAAAGATTTTAAGATTTTCAGATTTTTTGATTTTTAGATTCTTAGATTTTTAGATTTTTAGATTTTAGATTTTTAGATTTTTAGATTTTTAGATATTAAGATTTTTAGATTCTTAGAAATTTAGATTTTTAGATTTTTAGATTTCTAAATTTTTAGATTTGAGATTTTTTAATTTTTAAATTTTTAAATTTTTTGGATTCTTAGATTTTTAGATTTTTAGATTTTTTAGATACTTAGATTTTTAGATTTTTAAATACTTAGATATTGAGATTTTAAGATTTGTAGATTTCTAGGTTTTTGGATGTCCAGATTTTTACATATCCAGATTTATAGATTTTCAGATTTTTAGATTTAAAAACTTTTAGATTTTTAGATTTTTAGATTTCTAATTTTTTTTTAGATATTTAGATATTTAATTCTGAAATTAATTTTGATTTTTATGTTACGAGAGTGTTCTATTCTACGGTACATTAAAATCAGGGTACACAATTAATATAATGTCTAATCAGAACTCTTTAATCTCCTTTTTCGTTGTGATAAGTCTTCATTAAAATATTATTTATTGAATATATCATCATTCGTTCAAAATAGATTCCCCGTGACATCGTATTCGATTTCCACCAGCACTGAAATTTTCACTCGCTATCTTCGTGAAAATTTGAAGTAAATTATTTTCTTATGCGACGATTACGAAATGTGCCGAGCATCTCTTGGCAATTGAACTATGAACGCAGGAAAAACTTATATAATAACATAAATACTTTCAAGACAAGAAATCAAAACCATAAACCTATTTGCAAATTAGTGACAACTTTATTCTATTTGGTTATTACTTATATTTACGCTTTTGAAACTGGTTAAGTTTAGTAATAAAGCCATAAGCCGAATTCTCCGTCGACTCGTCATAAACAATTTCTATAATGTTAAGTGTCATATCTTTGTACACACACATTCAGATACAAACTTGCACAAGTCAATTCATCGACCTGAGTCATATAACACTATGGATATCCGGGCCTTCTATCAAAATATAAGAGTAGGAGTCCTATAATCTTAACAGTGCACGAGAAAGCCGAACATTTAAAAGGGATAAGCATAAGGAACTGTTGAGGGATAATTTATACCCGCGCCGATCCATGCCACCGTCGCCGCCGCCATGGACGACCGTGGCGTGACAATGGCTGCGCCGCCGCCGCCGTTCAAAATTACCATACACGCCGCCGCCGATTTAACATAGATCGGCGCTCCAGGGGCGAGCTGGTTGGCGCAACCCACTCATAAATAATCTGTCCTTTTGAGGACAACCAATCCAGTTCAGAGAGTTGTTTATATAAGAATTAAATTAATATTTCGTTCGGTTTGTGCGCCATTTAATCTAGTGCCGATTTGTTCCTCACGACTGCAAAAACGCTACTGTTTGCGGGAGAGCCTCCATGGAAGGCGAGCAGGACAATTTTCCGTCGGTGAAAAAATTTTCCTAGCTGGTTGGCGCAACCCGCGATGAATCAGTAAAGCCTGCCGGTGCTTTGATTTTCACCGAAAAATCCTACCAGATACAAATCCATCTTTGCTACTTTCAGTTTCATATTCTCGGCTTGAGAGTTTGTTTGATTGGGATTTTCGTTTCAAATTGTCGATTGGCAGCAAGTGGTATTAGCAAAATTGTTTTCCCTTCGTCGCATACCTTAAACCACACAAATTCCCTATCACGGACACAATTTTCGATGTCGAACATGAACCAACATTCTTTGTAAATGCCAATTAGTAGTGTGTTATAAACAGTTTTTCTGTAGTGTTAACGATTCGCGTTGGATAGAGTCCTACCTCTAGGAAGAAATTTTTTTGAGAAACATAGTGAAAGTGAGAATGCCTAACCGATTTGATCCAGAACGCTTGCTCAGATTCAGAGAGCGCATAAAGAGCGAACATACGGGAAATCACAGTATGTACTGTACCAGGTATAATTAAGAATTAGATTTCTTTGTTTGTTTGTTTGTTTGATATATTGTTCAACACGATAAATGTTTTTGCCAGGTCTCACAATCAAACAGATAAAATATTTTGGTTAAATACATCAGAAAAGGTATGCCTGTTATTGTGACTGGCAGTTTAAAAATCATTGTCTGGCAATTTAAACAACATTGTTTCAAAGTCAGAGAAACTTCCCTTCATTTATTTCATGGAGAAGTACCTTCATCTCGACTTGGCTTTGAACTGTGATAAAAAAAAAAAAAAAAAACAACCAGTCGTGATGAAGATACTGCCGCTTTAACCTTCGTTCGTGACCTCCGTTTGCAATGCCAGCAATATTATGCATATTTCTTGAACCACCGTCCAACGATTATGGTTTTCGACGAATAAACATTTCTTAGTGTCAAGCGATTATGATTATAAGAATGAGCAAAACTATCATTAATTTAATAATTTTATATTCCCTAACAGATCCTCAACTATCTTCTAGGCCTTAAAGATAGTCCATCGTAAAACGTGCAACCGTGGCCGTGTCATCATTTAAACCAAAAGGCCATTTTCAGGGCCACCAAAGAGTTATAAAGAGTGTACAAGAGAATTTTCCCACGTACTGACTTCATAAAACCAAACGACCCTTTTCAGGGCCACCAAATAATATCTCAAGAGCGTACAATAGAATTTTCTTACATACTGGCTTCAAAACGTTGGTCTAATGTCCAATAAGAGCCGCACCCGTCATACTGTGATATAAACTGCTTCTATCGGCAAGGATGAGTGACCGGCACGAATAATTGAAACCGTCTTAACGCTAATAACCCGAGAAGAGTTTGAGATCAAATTGAAAACTCAACATGATGTTGTGAAATTGCCGATTATGATTACTCAGATTGCAATCGTTTTGGTCGTTTTAACGGTTTTTTTTTTTTTTTTAATAGTCATTTATTTGTACAGGCTCAATCGAATAAACTTTACAGAGCCAAATTTTCATACTTTTATACATCATTTATCTTAAAACTAAAGTTAGGAGGATAGAGCCGATTACTCGCGGCCGTCTCGAGGTTAATAGGAATTACAAATTACGGATGGGAAAGAGGGTGGGAATTTAAAGTATATTTACATAACACATTAAATCTAAATTCTAAATTATTGAAACACTTATAACTACACAACTTTTGGTTTTCTTTTTATTCGAACATTTTTGAAAGAGAAAAAAAACACACGAACACTGAAAAAAAAAAACTTATACTAAACATACATGTTAAACTAACTACAATCTAATGCTAATGTTAGTCAAAAACACATAAATGAGTTTCATGTACTCCAAATCACGTACAGCCAAAATATCTCGAATTGGCACATTGGGTTGTCTACCTCGAGCCCGAAGGGAATCATAAAGCCCCGATCTGACCTCACGATGCCCATAACAAGACCAAATAACGTGATCTGCGTCCTGATAGCCTTGTCCACACTCACAGAGATTGCTGTCGCTCAGCCCAACCCGGTATAAATAAGCGTTCAAAGAATAATGATTGGACATGAGGCGAGACATGACACGAATGAAGTCTCGACCCACATCCATCCCCCTAAACCAAGATTTCTTCGACACCTTTGGGATGATAGAATGTTGCCATCGCCCCAAATCTCCTTTACTCCATTTATGCTGCCAGCTGACGAGTGACTGTTGACGAAAAATAGTAAAAAATTCGTTGAAGGCGATTTGTCGATCATAAATATCGCCTTCCATAGCGCCCACCTTTGCAAGCGAGTCCGCTTTCTCATTGCCCGGAATTGAACAATGAGAAGGGACCCATACAAAGGTGATGATAAAATAACGCGAAGATAAAGCACTTAGAAGCTCCTGTATTTTCATGAGAAAATACGAGGAGTGCTTTACCGGCCTCAAGGAGCGAATAGCCTCTATAGAACTGAGACTATCCGTGAAAATGAAGTACTGATCCGGTGGTAATGAGGCAAAAATTTCTAGCGTAAAATGTATTGCCGCTAATTCAGCGACATACACGGAACAAGGGGCTTGAAGTTTACGGTTGGCGCTATAAATTTCATTAAATATTCCAAAGCCTGCTGACTTCTCTATCAAAGATCCGTCAGTGAAAAACGATTTAGTGGAATCAACTTGGCCAAACTTTGCAGCAAATATCACCGGAGCAATCATAGGACGATGATGCTCTGGGATTCCACGAAGCTCCTGCTTCATGGATAAATCAAAATGAACCGAATTGTCGAAGTCGGAGAAGCAAACACGATTGGAAATGTTCGGCGAAGGGCTGACATCCTGTGTTATGTACAAATGGTACAAAGTCATGAAGCGCGTTTGAGGATTCAACTCAAGAAGCTTCTCAAAATTCTCGATCACCTGGGGGTTCATAACTTCACACCTGGTGAGGAGCCGGAGAGATAATTCTGAAAACCGATCCGAGAGTGGCAACATGCCAGCCAGCACTTCAAGACTCATGGTGTGAGTCGAGTGCATGCAACCTAACGCGATACGAAGACACCGATACTGAATACGTTCCAGTTTAATGAAGTGCGACCGAGCCGCTGACTGAAAACAAAAACTACCGTATTCCATAACCGACAAAACCGTTGTCCGGTACAACGTTAGAAGATCTTGCGGATGCGCTCCCCACCAGGTCCCGGTAATTGTGCAGAGAAAGTTGATCCTTGGCTGGCACTTTCGCTTCACATACTCAATATGGGATCTCCAGGTGCACTTAGAATCGAACCAGACCCCAAGGTATTTAAATGACATAGAATGAGTTATCGGCTTACCCCAAATTTGAAGCTTCGGTTGTGCTGGGTTATGCTTCCTAGAAAAAACTACCAACTCAGTTTTCTCCGTAGAGAATTCGATACCTAGCTCTAGAGCCCAAGTAGACAAATTGTCCAAGGTATCCTGTAAGGGTCCTTGCAGATCGACCCCATTGGGTCCCGTGACAGACACTACGCCGTCATCAGCAAGTTGTCTCAACGTACAGTTGTCACCTAGACAACCGTCAATGTCTTTGACATAAAAATTATACAAAAGGGGCTTAAACATGATCCCTGGGGAGACCCATGTAGCTAAATCGTGAAGATGTAGAGGTTCCATGAGAAAAGCTCATATGTTTCTCTGACAGCAAATTGTACAAAAAATTATTCATTAATGGTGAAAAGCCACAAGCGTGGAGTTTATCTGAAAGAACTTCAACAGATACTGAATCAAAAGCCCCTTGATATCCAAGAATACAGAAGCCATTTGCTCTTTTTAGCAAAAGCTAACTGAATATCCGTGGAAAGCAACGCGAGACAGTCGTTCGTTCCCTTACCCCTACGGAAACCATATTGAGTATCTGAAAGCAGGTTGTTCGTCTCAACCCATTTGTCCAGACGGAAAAGGATCATTTTCTCCAACAACTTTCGAATACAAGATAACATCGCGATGGGTCGATAGGAGTTGTGGTCGGACGCGGGCTTACCAGGTTTTTGAATGGCAATAACTCTCACCCGTCTCCAATCATCCGGTACAATGTTGAGTTCTAGAAACTGATTAAACAAGTGCAACATGCGCCTCTTCGCGACGTCTGGGAGGTTCTTGAGCAAGTTGAACTTGATCCTATCAGCGCCTGGAGCCGTATTGCCACACGAAAGAAGTGCGAGAGAGAACTCTACCATTGAAAAGGGTTGGCTAATCTCATCTATCGAATTCGAGGTTTCGCGAGGAATCATCCGTGCCGGCACAGAATCTGGACAAACTTTTCGCGCGAATTTGAGGATCCATTGGTCCGAGTACTCTTCGCTCTCGTTGTTCGTAGTTCGGTTACGCAACCTTCGCGCCGTGTTCCAAAGAGTACTCATCGACGTTTCGCGCGACAGCCCGTTCACGAATGATCGCCAGTAACCGCGTTTCTTGGCCTTGATGAGGCTCTTAAGTTCGCGTTCGAGAGCCGTGTATACTTCGAAGTGCTCAGGTGTTCCACGTCTACGGAAAACTTTAAACGCGTCGGACTTTTTACGGTAAACCTCGGTGCATTGCTGATCCCACCATGGAGAAGGAGGTTTCCTGCGAGATGACGTTCCTGGAACTGGTCGAGTTTGAGCTTGAAGCGCGCTGTCTAAGATCAGGTTGGAGAGGAAGTTATACTCCTCCAGCGGTGAAAGCCTTTCTACCGTCGTTACGGCTTCATCTACTGCTGTCCTAAACTTTGTCCAATCGATGTGACGGGTAAGATCATACGTGACGTTAACAGATTTCGACGGATTGAACCCGGTGGCAACCGAAATTTTTATGGGCAAGTGATCACTACCGTGGGGATCTTGAATCACATTCCATGTGCAATCCAACGATAATGAATTCGAACAAAGTGTGAGGTCTAATCTACTGCCAACTGAGGATGTACCAGCCAAACGTGTTACTTCTCCATTGTTAAGAACTGTCATATTGAAGTTGTCACAGAGGTCATATATCAGGGAAGACCGGTTGTCATCGTACAGTTCTCCCCAGCCTGTACCGTGAGAGTTAAAATCTCCCATGACCAACCGTGGAGAAGGAAGGACCGAACAAATATCTGAAAGTTGTTTTCGGTTTATCGAGGCTCTAGGAGGAATATATACAGAAGCAATGCAAAGGCTTTTATTTTTAATAACAGCCTGACATGCGACAACTTCAATACCTGGAATAGGAGGAAAATTCACTCTATAGAAGGAGTACCACTTTTTGATCCCCAAAAGTACTCCCCCTCCACGTGAATCCTCACGATCAAGACGAATTATATTGAAATCATGAATCGGAAGATCGATTTCGGAAGAGAGCCATGTTTCACAAAGAGCGAATGCATCACAACCGGTAGTGTGAGCTAAAAATTTAAAAGATTCCAATTTAGGAATCAAACTTCGACAATTCCACTGTAGAACAGTGATCAAATCCCCGACCTCATTTGGAAAATTATCCATCGAAGGAAATGATAGCTGCAAGGATGGGCCACTTTAATGTTAATTTCTGCAAAAAAGTTTTCACAGTGGGAAGCATTGCCATAACAATGCTTTTGAGAGGGTCAGAAATTTCGAGGTACTTAAAGATACCTTCGGCAATGTCATCAAATGAGAACAGCCCGCTAGAGGAGGGGGCTTTTGTTCTTAAAATTTCGGCTTCAGGGGTTTTGGATGTCCCCGGGAGAGATGGAAAGTCCTGGGTGTAGTTAGTACTACGGAAACCAGGTGGACTAGGATTTTCCTTTTTTCCACCTTTCCTTGAATTGGGCAAGCTGGTCTCGGGCTTCTTTTCAGCAACTTTCCGTGGGCGGACGCGTCTTCGCTTCCTTGAAGCACCTTCCGGAAAAGTGAACGATGTTCCCTCTTCAGCCGAATCAAAGTCAGACTCGTCATCTGACAGAGGAGCAAAGGGATTTGTATTGGCATCGGGTGATGGTGAGGCTTTTTCACCATTTCAGCAAAGATTGCCTTGAACGCTGTTTCAGCGAGCGTTCTAATTTTTCCCGCGTTGTTTGTACGCCGGGCACGATGAGAGAGCATGAGGAGGAGTTCCTTTACAAAAGCGCATTTAGGTGTGCTGTCTGCGCACGCGCCATCCTCATGCTTCTCCCCGCAGTTGGAGCAGCGCGCTTTATTGCCGCAATGGGAGGTCGTATGTCCCATCTGCTGGCATTTCTGGCAGATCATGACCCGAGGTACAAACAATCGCACAGGTAGCCGAAGTTTTCCCAACTCGACGTATTGAGGGAGGGCTGAGCCAGAGAAGGTCACGCGAAACGAGTCTGATGGTGTGAACTTTTTTTCGCCCTTATTGGTCGATACTGAGCCTAGTTGGCGCACATCCAGTATCTGAACTGGGGGAAGCAGGGGGTTCTTAAATCGACCAACCCCCCGCTTCAGCAGGATCTCAGGGGTTAGACTTGAATCGGTGACCACACCTTCAATTTCAATACCCCGAGCTGGGATATACACTCTATATTCTAGAGTAAAGAGCTGGGAGACAGCAATCTCATTAGCTTGCTTGAGGTTGGACACAACGACCCGAAGTTTATTCGGCCTGACTTTAATTATCTCGGTCACGGCCGAGAATCGTTTGGTCAGATCGTTCGAAATTTGATAGACATTCAGAGGTTTCGATTTGGGCTGAAAATAGACAACCCAAGGACCAGTTGAACTGTCTGGATATGCACGTGATCGGGTAACTGTATGAGCTACCCCATCATTTTGCGCCATAGATGATTCATCTTGCGATAAATCATCCATGGCTCGTTCGTGGGAGCTTATGACGCTCAACCACTGAATCTATATATAACTAAACACAGAAAAAAAAAATTTAAAGCTAAGCACACACTCAAACACTCTCAAACACTCTCAATCACTCCCATACACTCACACACACTATAAAAATAACGCTTCTTGTATTCAGAAGAGAAGGAAACAAAAACTTATCTTATATGAATAACGGATCTACTGCAGCCGGGCGACGAATGTGCTGCTGCTGCCGAGCTACGATGAGTGGCCGCGTGTACCGGCTAGGCGTGGAGCTGAACGATGATGGTAATGATACTGGTGATACTGGTCGGTGGTGGTTAGCAGATGATCGACTGCACGCTACACACGATGGACTGCTGGTGTGCGTGCCGTATAGATGCGGAGCAATATGGCTTTTCGATCGTCGTAATATTGCTAATTGCAAATAATTACGTTGCTGCACTGTTTATAACACAACCTTTTCTTCTTAATAAAACCAGGACTCGATTTCACTCGCGATCGCGAAAAAATATTAAACTGAAGAATTAAATCAACTAGTGAAAAGCTTCCAAAGCAACGGAAAGCGGACCGAACGAACTGTACCGTTCGCTTGTTCACTGGGCAATGATTTTAACGGTTTTAAAGATCAAAATTTATTCCTGTTACATCAAATTTAAAACTGATTCTGCTATCACTGAGAGCAAATTGAAAACTCAATTTGCTGTACATTTTTCCTGTTGATAGCAAAATGAGTATTCTAGTTGATAATCTGTCCAGATAATAAAAGCAAAGCGACCTTTCTCAAAGAAAAGTCAACGCAAGATTGCAGCAAGATGAAAACTAAATGTGATATCGAATTTGAAAATTGTGAAGTGAAATAAAATTTTGATATTAATTTGATGTTGATATCAAAATAAATTGCTATCATTATGATGTTAGACATTACTCGGGAATAGCCACACAGAATTTCCCTGACATTATAATGCATCACTTGGTTTAACGTAGTCTACGACAACCGGTCGTGTCTTGTACACAACCCCACTGATTTTTTATTAATCGGTTGGAAATTTTCCCGCGTATCAGTTCAATTATCTAACTTTATCCGCCAACAATTTCAAAATATTGAAAATAAGCAAAATAAGAGGTGATGTCTTAAAATGCCGATTTTTCAGAGTAAATTTACTAAATGCGCTGTACTTTCCTGTCACAGATTTTCAATTTAAGTAACGTAAATGTCATTGCACGATATAAAACGAGGACACCTTAAAATTTTCTGCATTCATTGCAGTTTTACCAAGCGACACGATCGGTCGTGTTTTTCGCTCGCGCTGTGATAAGCATTTTCGGTTTTCTCGCTCTCTCGTTTTGGTGCGTGGTGCACTGTCTGCTGTCGCGTTGTGTGATACACAGCCCAACCCCGATATGGGGAAGCCGCCGCCAAGTGATGCCGGCACAAGCTCGACCGGGAAACGTTCCCATACATTACATACAAAAGCAGCGGACGATGTACTGTCGTCCAAGAAGCTACTGGCGAACAACCGCTACGCCGTTCTGGAAAACGGTGCCGAACCGCAAATCGAAAGGAAGGAGAAATTACCGCCCTTTTTTGCGAAGGGATTTCCGGAAGGTTTCCTTGAGAAGGTATACTTTTACTTTTTCATCAACAAGGGCGTAAGGTGCACTTTTCATCTCTGCTCGCAGGGTTGTGTGTGATGGTTACGTCGCTACCTAACTTCAACGCCTTCAAGGAGCTTATGAAGCGGTCTGAAGTGCAATATTTCACGCACGATATCGCAGCCAACAAACCGTTCAAGGTAGTTTTGCGTGGTCTGCCAGAAAGGAAGACGGAGGATCTGACCGAGGAGCTTAAAGCCAACGGTCTCAAGCCGGTGCAGATCAATAAAATGCTTCGGCACGACACCTCTCGAAGTTATCGGGACCAACTGTACCAGATACACTTCGAGAAGAACTCGACGTGTCTGAAAGATCTGAGAAACATCAGAGCATTGTTCCACATCGCCGTCAAGTGGGACCGATACCAACCGGTCCACCGGGATGTTACTCAGTGCCAGAACTGCCTGATGTTCGGACACGGGACCAGAAATTGCCACATGAAAAAGCGATGCATCGATTGTGGCAAGCATCATCTACCCAATGCCTGTGAGCGGATGGAGGACGCTGATCCAGTGTGTGCCAACTGCGGGGCGGCTCACAAAGCAACGAGCAAAGAATGCCCAAAGCGAGCTGAGTTCATCGCAATTCGCAAGAAAGCGTCCACCAACAACCAACCCGACCGCCGTCGACGATCTGGTCCACCACCGGCCTTCACGTCCGACAACTTTCCGGCTCTTCCGCCACACCAACAGCACCAAAACCGTTCGGCACCCAGCCGGCCCTCTGTTCAGAATCGGTTCACAGCTGCAGTTTCCCAGCCGTCGCAAGACCCCCTTCAAGGCCGGTCGTACGCTTATGAAGCATCCGGAACTATCGACGACGCAGCTCTAACAACGGAGGAAGTCGTTGCCATTCTAACACAGGCTACTTTCATCAAAAGGACCTGCCGAACACGATCGGAACAAATCCAAGCTATTGTTGCGTTCATCAATGGACCGTGAAATAATTAGGATATCAAATTGGAACGCTTGCGCGATCAAGAACAAGCAAATTGAATTCATCGACTTCCTCAACGACCGAACCATCGACATCACAGTAATCACCGAAACGTATCTTAAGCCTGAAATCAACGTGTTCCTTCCGGATTTTCGTCTGGTCAGACTCGATCGAACTTCTTCCGTCACCATAATCGCGGCTTACTGCCCGAGACAAGCCAGCACTACCAATGGAACGATAACGCTTCTACGAAACGACATCCGCAAGCTAACTCGGAGGCATGAACAGTATATAATCGCCGGCGATCTAAATGCGAAACACGGATCCTGGGGGAACTCCCGGAGCAATAGGAACGGATTAACACTGCAGGAGAACATGGAAGAAGGACACTACACCATCATGGGCCCGGATACTCACACCCAGCTGAACAGATCCGGGGTCCACTCAACAATCGACATCTTCCTCACCAACATGGGGAACAACATCGCCCAGCCGGTAGTGCACCAGGAGCTCAGTTCGGACCACTATCACTATTTTATGTTTTATTGAATAACTATTTTTGTACAAAATTTACATGTCAGGTATCTTCGGCATTTTGATAGTTGACAACTTACACTATATGAATGTATATAAGATTTGGATTAAGGACATTATATCAAGATGTTAGGGATCTGGGAATGTAAGTTTGAGATTCTTCATACTAATTCCCATACAAACTTTGAATAGCGTGTGCAAAGCCAAATTAAAACCAAATGTGTTAAAATTTTTTGGGGACTATCAGGTCGATTAAGCTTAGGGGAGCAAATATTTCGAAATTTGCATCAGCCTAATGTACATACAGGCCTACCTCGATAGTACGTACATCACCTTGCTCACTTCAAATCGAAATTTCACAAAAACTACTGATTGTATCTAAAATCTAGTACAACCAAAATAAAGAAAAGAAGTTTGCTCTTTCTTTTGATTATTGTTGATTCCAGATACAACCAGTAGTTTTTACGCAATTGTGGTTTGAAGTGAGTAAGTTGATGTACGTACTATCGAGGTATACCTGTATATATGTAGATAATATAGAAATATATGTTGATGATTTAGATAAATATGTAGATGATATATATATAGTGTTCATAATGTCAAAATTTCTATACAGGCAGAACGGTATTTTTCCGAGTATAAGCAACTGTGTTTTGCACCACGGTCCCCAAATTCCGACAGAGTTCCAATAACTATTAAATGATGTTTATCACCCACAAATCAGTGCACTATGGTCCAGAATACGAATTTACGAGGAAACATGCTCCCAGCGCCTAAACTTGAAACTTTGCAGCAAGTGATGTTCTACAATATGGTTTGTATTACTAAGACCCATTTTGTGATGTTGATCAAAATTAGGGTGGTCCTCATTTTCACGGAATTACAAAAACTAACTTTTTCATTTTCAAAAATAGACGTTTACACTCTTGAGTAAAGTTGTAGCGCAGAAAATTTCATGGAATTTTCATATATAATTTTTTTTGTAGCTTGAAAATTGACCGATTTAGAGCAATTTTCCATTATCATCTTAGGGTATACCAGAAAAAAATGGGTTTTCTGCCCTAACTTTTTTATTTCAATTCCCGCCGTAAAGTTGTGTTGCGACGAGTTTTATAACTTTTGAAGACGCGTACTTTGGAATACAAACTTTGCCGCTTATTTCAACCAATCAATAGTTATTGATGTTTTTCTACAAAAAATACGCCCTTTTCAAATGTTGATTTCTATGACTAGGGCAAACACAAAAAAGAAATAAAGACGTCATTTTAAAGGACAATTTATGTAGTTAAACATATGTGTAAACTAAAGATACGTTATTCCTGTATCTTGATAAAATTACATTTGAATCTGGGATGGTTTTAGAAGAAAAACTTCAATAACTATTGATTGGTTAAGGCTAGCGGCAAAATTAATAAATCAAAATACGCGCCCTCAATAGCTCTACAACTTTTCGGAACAAAATTTTACAATGGAAATTGAAAAAAAAAAGCTAGGGCAAAAAAACATTTTTTATGGTACACCCTAAGTTGACGAGGGAAAAGTTGCTCGGGTTGTGTACCAACTAATTGGTCAGGCGCGGCAAACTGTTGCTAGCAAGCCGTTGGCGCGCGCGTTTGTTTGTGTGTGTGTGTGTGTGTGTGTGTGTGTGTGTGTGTGTGTGTGTGTGTGTGTGTGTGTGTGTCATCTTTTGGAAAGGAGCTAAATGCTACGACCAATTTAATTTCGATAGAGTTTGTTTGATTTGAATTTATCTTACATTACTCTCCAAGTTCTTACCAGTTGGCAGAGAGCGATAGCTAAAACAAATTTAGTTTTCTCTTCTTTTTGAATACCTTGAAAATTATTTAAAATTTCTAATGGTTGCCGTCTCGAAGAATTAAAATAGCGGACGATTGATTCGATCATTTCTTGATTGAATTTTTTTTTGAGATTTTCGTTAGTAACAACTAGACGTTTTTACTATTGCTATTCTATTTACCAAAGTATTTAAAATTTTACAAATAAAACATGAAAATAATTCACGTACATACTCAACAATCGGTTTTGAAAAACTTTAAAGAGTGTTGAATTGCGGCAAATATCAAGAAATTTCCTATCACGGACAACGGTGTGGATTCTTGAACATGATGTTCAGAATTGATATTCTTTGCATATTCCATAAGTACTGTTATGAACAGTAATTCTGTTGTGTTAACTATACGCGTTGGATAGAGTTTTGATTCTTGGAAGAAATAAATTTTGAGAAATTCTGAAAGTGAGAATAAGTACAATGCCTAATCGTTTTGATGCCTACCGTATGCGCAAATTTTGGAAGCGCGTTAAGATCGACCATACGGAAAATCCTCCGTGTGAAACTGAAAGCAGCCAGAAGTAATGCGTTACGGAACTACTAGTTTGTACGCTGGAGTAGAGCCTCCGACTCGAGGCTGTATCATTATTTAAAGCTTTCAAAGGTGTGTACAATAGAACAAACCCGCACTATTATGATCAGAGGGTAAGGGTAGGGGTAAACTTAAAATTTGAAAATAATTTATGCCAAATAATTTTTAAAAGTGATTCATAGAATGTTCTACATACTCACTCATTTACTTATGCCAACATCCCATTAGAACAAAACCTACGTTGCAATGTTCCGCTACGAATCTAAAAACCGTTTGATTCGTCAAACGGTTTAACGTAAAGGGTGTCCACGATGAAATTGCCACACACAAAATTGATTCGCAAAATTCGAGTTTTCGTCCGATTGCCATCAAATTTTCAGGGATTGAGAAATAACTATTAAACTTCATTTTACCATTTTACTCGTATTTTATTTACAGTCCATACGCAAATGCCCGCACCTTGGCCTTAACCCCGGCCTTAAGATTCTGCACAACCTGTTATCAACCGTTTTTTGCATGTAAACCCATACTTTCTTCAGTTCCTCGACTGTCTTCACTACCTTAGGTCGTTTAAGAAGGTGCTGCTTCATAATCGCCCAGTACTTCTCGATGGGGCAACACTTCTCCGGAGTGTTGGGAGGGTTGAACATTTTCGGCACGAAATTGACCTTATTGTCCGCATACCACTTCAGCACGTCCTTGAAATAGTGGCATGAGGCCAAATCCGGCCAGAAGATTGTTGGGACGTTGTGGGCCTTCAGGAGAGGAAGCAGCCGCTTCTGGAGGCACTCTTTTATGTACACCTGTCCGTTCATCGTGTCCTGGGTCACGAAAGGTGCACTCCGCTTCCCGCACGTGCAGATGGCTTGCCAAACCAGGAATTTCTTCGCAAATTTGGACATCTTCTGAGTGCGGACATGCTTCGGAACGCTGAACTTATCCTTGGCCATGAAAAACAGGTTGCCGGGGATCTGTTTGAAGTCGGCCTTCACATATGTTTCGTCGTCCATGATGCAGCATTCAACTTTCATCAGCATGTTGAGGTACAACTTCCTGGCACGGGTTTTGGCGGACTTGTTCTGCTTCTCGTCGCGATTAGGGGCCTTTTGTACCTTGAACGTTCGAAGCCCAGCCTTAGTTTTGGCCTTCTGGGCAAAACTTCGGCTTAGGTGCAGCTTCTTAGCCACATCCCGAAAGGAGGCGTTCGGATTTCGGTTGAAGGCCCCAACTACGCGGTTGTGATTTTTGGTGTTGTACGGAATACTTTTTCCTTCACTTCTGGGCTTCAGATCGGTGGTCAACCGTTCCTTGAACCGCTTAATCACTCGCGACACCGTGGAATTCGTGATTCCCTACGTTTAAGCGATGGAACGATGCGAGAGATCCTTGTTCTCGTGATGAATGCGCAAGATTTTATCACGCACGAGCTGTTCTTTCGACTCCGTTTCCGCGAGTTTTGATCACAGGACTTTAAAACTTGCAGGATGTAAATAATGCAATAATGAACTAAATTCACCCAAATTTTCATTAAATGCTACCCAACGGTTAAAAAGTTAGAGCAATTTCATAGTGTGGCAATTTCATCGTGGACACCCTTTAGTCTACGTCAACCGGTTGTATGTAATACCCCAGTAAGAAAAATGTTAGGGCATCTCCAGGAGTCTATGGTCGTTACAAAATAGAACTGGATTTATAACAAAGGCAACTTCAGCAAGGCGTTCTAGTTGTATAA
Source organism: Aedes japonicus (assembly GCA_034211315.2). NCBI lineage: Eukaryota > Metazoa > Arthropoda > Insecta > Diptera > Culicidae > Aedes > Aedes japonicus. The sequence continues at coordinate 53,404 of JASCZW010007169.1, forward strand.
TTTCGAACAGTTTCATGTTAAAATTTAAAACTGGAATACTACGTTGTTCTGTTTTTGTTCAAATTTGAAACGCGTTTCATCCAAGTTATATTTTTTTTTTTGTCATTGTGGTAGTGTCTATGGAATCAAGTCAAACGTCAAACTTTGAATCAACGCCCGGCCGTGCATCTGTTTGAATCTTGTATACGTTCTACTTTTTCGTTAATAATTTCAAGTTGCAGCAACAAGTCTGAACTTGCTGACCATCATGTCCCTATTTCTTTGTTATTACCATCATTTCCCTATTTCTTTGTTTCAAAAATGTTTTCAAGAATTTCTCCATATTGTGGAATATTTAAATTAGGTATAGAACTGAAAATGATTTGGACGAATATAAAGGGGAATTTCAGAGAAGTTCTGAGAGGAATCCCAAAGGAATTATGAGGGAAAATTCCAGAGGAATACTGGAGAAATTCCAGCGGAATTTTGAGAGGAATTCCAGAAGAATTCTGATGAGAATTTAAGAAGAATTCTGAGGAGAATACAAGAGAAATTCTAGTAAGAATTCCTGAGTAATTCTGAGAAGAATTCAAGTGGACTTCTGGAGAATACCGCAGGACTTCTGAAGACAGTTTGAGTGGAATTTTGAGAATTTCTGTGTAATTCCTAGATTAATTCCACAGGAATTCAGGAAAATTCCACAGGAAGATTAATTCCACAGGAGAAGAACACTGAGAAGAACTCCAGAGGAATTCTTAGAAAAACTGCGAATAAATTAAAGGGAGAATTCCAGAAAAAATCCCATGAAGAATTGCAACTGAAGTCTGAGGAGAATTCCAGGAGAATTCTAAAAAAAAATCTAAGGGAATTCTGAGGAAAATTCCATACAATTTCTGAGATTTCTAGAGAAATTCGAAGGCGATAGTAGTTCTGAGGGATATTCCAAAGGGTTTTGACAGTAATAACAGCGGAAATTTGAGGAGAATTCCTAAGGAATTCTGAGAATATGCCCACAGAAGTTTTGAGAATCAATTATACACACACATTCAAGTCTTCAGGTTTAGAACAACATTTGGAACTGCTGCTGAAGAGAGGGTATGTATGTTATATATTTTCCCAAGAGAAAAAATTATAACTGACATATAAAATTAATCTAGAACTACAACACTCCTGGAGATGCTCTTAGAGTTAGACGTTGTTAGACTTTTGTTTGACGCTACCAACATAGAGCTTTAAGCTACAGTTGTACGATTTCATGAAGAATGGGTAACGTTCTTGTTGTGATTCTTTTTTTTCTGCGCGCGAAGCATGAAGCTTCAGCTACGGGCTAGGGCTATGCCAGCGTTGCCAGAGTTTAATGGAATATAATGATAGTTATAATACTAATTCTTCATTCTTCATACCGATTGATAGGGATTATTTTTTATATCCTTTGAAGAGGTTGGCATAATTTTTCTCTTGACATTTCAAGCAAATTGATCTTTTCGCATGAACAATCTGCACCCAGCCAATTACATTGTTTTTTTTTAGGTAGACTACGTCTTACGGCAAGGGTAGGGTGCCAAATGAAAATCAAAAATATTGCGACCGTCACGAAAAACCGTACGTTTTGTACGCGAATAACTCCAATAATCCACGATAGATATACATGATTTCTTCCTTAATCGATCGGAAATTTTACCGCGCTCCAGTTCAATTGTCAAACATTATTCTCAAACTATAGTAAACTATTGAAAATAACGCAAATATAAGGTGATGTCTTATAATGTCATTTTGCCGAGTAAATTTACCAAATTTCCTATCACAGTTTTCAAATCGAAGCAAGGAACGTCTTGCATCATCTTCTTCTTCTTCTTTGTATTGGAAAGGGACTTTAACCAATCATGTCATGCGTCTCTCCATGTACGTCTCGCATGCAGCTGAGAAAGCACACTTAGGAAAAATTTGCCTCATTCGTTTGGCAGCATTGAAGCTGTGCGGAGCTGGTAGCTGGTCGCTGGCAGCTGGTCGCAGCAGCTTCATTCGTCCGGCAGCGGAGCTGGTTGCATAGGCAGCTGGTGGTCGTGTAGCAGATGGTGGTGGTAAGTACCAAGGCTCTCCCAAAACAGCGATCGTCGCGATGAGGTAAAATGGCGGATTAAAGGGGTGCACAATCGCGTGCGCAAGCCGCCACCTTACCTCATCGTGGCGATTGTTTCGCAGCGACTTCGAAAACGCTGCTGTTTGGGGGAAAGCGTCCTTGGGAACAAGCAGCAGTAGGTGGAAATAATCTGTCCTTTTGAGAACAATAAATTAAAATAAAAGAGTTGTTTATAAAAGAACTAACCTTAAATTTAGTTCGGTGCTCGATGGAGGGCGAGCCGTCGGTAAAAAATTTACCCAGCTGGTTGGCGCAATCCATAAATTGATAATCTATCCTTATGAGGACAGCCAATTTAATTAAAAGAGTTGTTATACAAGAATTAAACTTTTATTTCGTTTGGTTTGTGCACCTAATATCATGGTGCTGATTCGTTCGCGGCAACTGCAAAAACACCTCCAGGGTAGATCTGTGCGCCGCCACCGACGATTTTATGGCGCCGCCGCCGCCACTATTTTCGACCGGCGCGCCGCTGCATTTTTTTTGCCCGCGCCGCCGGGCAATTTGAGGCACGCCGATGGAATTTTTCTTCGTGTATGTATCCCTTTAGTAATGTTGACATCTCGATACAATGTGCCATCCAGAGGGTGAGCGTGATCATCTTTGCCGTTTCGTTCAAGCAACTGCCAGTGTACATTTTCGTGTTTCGACTCTCAGCATTTTCACGAGTGATTTTGAATTTAATAATTATAAAATGTCGCCTTGAATGTCGAGAGAATTTACATCGCGAGTGTACATATTGATACCACAAACAATGGTAATCGAACCAGCGATGTGTTAAAAAAAATTGGTGTACTAAATTATGTCACAAATGGTTTTACTCATCATCTGCTTCCTGACAAAGTGTTTTGCCTTGTATGGCTAATCTTAGCAAAACAGAAGGCTGTTCTTAATTTGCAGAAAGACAGGGATCAAGATATTGAGAACGATCCTGCAATCGATAAACCGTTAACGCTCGGCAAATAAACTTTATTTATAATGAAATTGATGAATTTGTGTAAGAATTTCCGTTGTTGGATAACATTGTTTGGATTTGTGCGTGACAAATCTCGAATCAAATAACTTGATTAACCAAGGGGCAAGGCAGCGCCTTAACACAAGCAATTTCAGAGTTGCTTTTGAGGTCCCTCGAGTAACTCCCGTTGCTCAGCAAGCGAGAATTGTTTTCTTGTTCACAGCAGCTGCCATACAAACCGCTCGCTAGTTCATGAGCTCTCGTGTATGCACCATTATCAGTGTTTTTAATTTTTTTTCTATTTGAGTATGATTAAGAAAATACCATATATTCTCTAAAACTACGTATCTGTTTGTATAATTTAATATCGTATTTACAACGATTAGTGTTGACATTTGTTTTTTTAAGAGAAGTTATTTTCATGGCTCAATTTAAGTCATACTTTGAATAAACCCACCGGTTTAAGTTTGACCTGCTTTTTGATGTTACAGCATAGCAGGAGAAGAGACAAACGAGCTCAGCACGTTTTATTCCGACTAAACCATCAAGCTTCTTAGAATCAATGTTTATCAAATAACCATTTCGTAATTTTACTATATAAAACTGTCATTTCACTCCAGTTGAGACATTCGTATCACTTATCGCATATTAAATATGTAAATAGAATCCTCATCCCCAAACTTTTGAAAACCTGACACCTGATAATAACCGATAAATATTGATTCAATTTAAAGGTGTATTGAGGTACTCGCGAGTTACTCGGTGAATCCACGCAACTCAGAGAAGCACTATCTCACCCCTAGTGGCTAACCACTGAATTAACCGGTAAATCTCTGCACAGTGGATTCTTTTTTAAACATGATTAAAGTAATGTTTTAAGAATATGGATATTTCGGTCACTTCACCGCTTCTAATTTTAACTTTTTTATGATTGATTTTATTTTTGATCTTCAAGTAAGCTCAGTAATACTTGAATTTTAATGCAATTGGGATTTTTTAGAGATAAATATTTTATTTTTTGAAACATTTAGCTTCTTAAATTTTTTGGATATTTAGATTTTAAGATTTTTAGATTTTTAGATTTTGATAACTTGAGATTTAGGATTTTTAGATATTTAGATTTTTAGATTTTTAAATTTTTAGATTTTTAGATTTTTAGATTTTTAGATTTTTTGATTTTCAGATTTTTAGATTTTTAAATTTTTACATTTTTAAATTTAAGATTGAATCCTAGAGTGTTTGAGCTGTTTAGTGGAATACCTGTAACTAGAAATTAGAAGAAAAATTCGTATTTTCCATTTCATTTCAACTACCTTTGCTTATCTTGACAGATACGCGTATTCCGTCTACAATGTGCAGACTTCTTCAGTCGATTAGTATTAGTATGAGACAATGAAGAAGTCTGCACATTGTAGACGAAATACGCGTATCTGTCAAGATAAGCAAAGGTAGTTGGAATTAAATGGAAAATACTAATTTTTCTTCTTATTTCTAGTTAAATTTAAGATGTTAAGATGTTCAAATTTTTAGATATTTAGGATTTTAAATCTTTAGATTTTAGGTTGTTATATATTTTGATTTTGAGATTTTAAGATTTATAGATTTATAAATTAATAGATTCATAGATTTAAAGATATTAAGATTTTTAGATTTTAAGATTTTTAGATTTTAAGATTCTTAGATTTTTCGATTTTTCGATTTAAGATTTTTAAATTTTTAGATTTTTAGATATTTAGATTTTTAGATTTTAATATTTTTAGATATTTAGATTTTTAAATTTTTAGATTTTTAGATTTTTAGATTTTTAGATATTATGATTTTAAGATTTTAAGATTTTTAGATTTTTAAATATTTACATTTTTAGATTTTTATATTTTAAGATTTTAAGATTTTTAGATATTTAGATTTTTAGATTTAAAGATTTTTAGATTTTTAGATTTTTAGATTTTTAGATTTTTAGATATTAGATTTTTATTTAGATATTTAGATTTTTAGATTTTTAGATTTTTAGATTTTTAGATTTTTAGATTTTTAGATTTCTAGATTTTTAGATTTTTAGATTTTTAAATTTTTAGATTTTTAGATTTTTAGATTTTTAGATTTTTAGATTTTAGATTTTTAGATTTTTAGATTTTTAGATTTTTAAATTTTTAGATTTTTAGATTCTTAGATTTTTAGGTTTTTAGATTTAGGTTTAGGTTTTTTAGATTTAGGATTTAGGTTTTTTAGGTTTTTAGATTTTTAGATTTTTAGATTTTTAGATTTTTAGATTTTTAGATTTTTAGATTTTTAGATTTTTAGATTTTTAGATTTTTAGATTTTTAGATTTTTAGATTTTTAGATTTTTAGATTTTTAGATTTTTAGATTTTTAGATTTTTAGATTTTTAGATTTTTAGATTTTTAGATTTTTAGATTTTTAGATTTTTTAGATTTTTAGATTTTTAGATTTTTAGATTTTTAGATTTTTAGATTTTTAGATTTTTAGATTTTTAGATTTTTAGATTTTTTGATTTTTAGATTTTTAGATCTTTGGATATTTAGATCTTTAGATTTTAAATTTAAAGATTTTAAGATTTTCAGATTTTTTGATTTTTAGATTTTTAGATTTTTAGATTTTTAGATTTTAGATTTTTAGATTTTTAGATTTTTAGATTTTTAGATTTTTAGATTTTAAGATATTAAGATTTTTAGATTCTAGATATTTAGATTTTTAGATTTTTAGATTTCAAAATTTTTAGATTTTAGATTATTAAATTTTTAAATTTTTAAATTTTTAAATTTTTTGGATTCTTAGATTTTTAGATTTGTAGATTTTTAGATATTTAGATTTTTAGATTTTTAAATACTTAGATATTGAGATTTTAAGATTTGTAGATTTCTAGATTTTTGGATGTTCAGATTTTTAGATATCCAGATTTATAGATTTTCAGATTTTTAGATTTGAAAACTTTTAGATTTTTAGATTTTTAGATTTCTAATTTTTTTTTAGATATTTAGATATTTAATTCTGAAATTAATTTTGATTTTTATGTTACGAGAGTGTTCTATTCTACGGTACATTAAAATCAGGGTACACAATTAACATAATGTCTAATCAGAACTCTTTAATCTCCTTTTTCGTTGTGATAAGTCTTCATTAAAATATTATTTATTGAATATATCATCATTCGTTCAAAATAGATTCCCCGTGACATCGTATTCGATTTCCACCAGCACTGAAATTTTCACTCGCTATCTTCGTGAAGATTTGAAGTAAATTATGCCGAGCATCTCTTGGCAATTGAACTATGAACGCAGGAAAAACTTATATAATAACATAAATACTTTCAAGACAAGAAATCAAAACCATAAACCTATTTGCAAATTAGTGACAACTTTATTCTATTGGTTATTACTTACTTTATTCTATTTGGAAATGCTCCTTGGATTTCTTCGGTGCTATTACTAATCACTTCCTTTGTTATGAACAGTTCCCCATCTATGGTTACGCTGCAATTGGAAAAGGTTACCAGATAGTTTCCTGTCAATGTCCTATTATCTGGTCCACATGTTGAGCCAATGGTGGCGTGTTTTGCGTTATTGATCAAAATTTTGTTGTCCGAGATTAAGTTCACGAAGGTATTATTTTCTCTTACTACGTTGCAATGGCTTGCTTTGCCATTCACTATTCCGTTGAGGCATTTGTCCTTCAGTAGTCTTAACTCGGAGCTTCGTTGGATCAAATCGTTTGGTTTGGTAGTTTCGAACAACTTTTTGTCTGTCCTCATGATCTGTGGTGAGAGATTGTAGATGATTGTGTCGTTTACAATCAGGGGTATGACTTGTATAACTTCCGATGGGTTTTTTCGTAATTTAGGAACTTGGAGTATGTACAGCAAAAGGTCGTTTTTTAACGCTATTTTAGGTTCCACATATTCGAGTGCTTGTTCCGGGAATTGTGTGGTGATTCCTTGTTCGTGTAATAGTGATTCAATTAGAAGAATTTCATGAAGTGTTAGTAGCTTACTGTTTGGTAATGCAATTTTCGTTTTAATTATGGTGTCCTGTATCTCTTCTAGAATTTTGTTCGTTGTGTCCATGTAGAGTAGTAAAGTTAGGGAATCATATTCCTCTAGTAGAATTTTGTTTTCCAGGTTTTGGTGCTCGATGAGTGTGTTGATTGCATCCGCCATTTCCTCCATTCTGTTGTTGATCATTCTGTTTATCTTCACCTGCATGTTATTTTCGTCGATAAGCTTGTTCATTGTGTTGTTGATAATACGCAGATCCTCTGCGTCCGGGTTGCCAGCTAGCCACTTCCAAGCCGTTCCAAGGCTGTCCCAACGCCGCTGTCTCCTGGATTGAATCGGTTTCACTTGGCGCAAGTTGTTTAGTAAAGCCCTACTTTTTTGTATAACTAGTTGGGAAATTGGATGATTATTATCTATCTGTCTGGCAATTTTGTTCATCGAAATGACGTTTGTTTCTATGGTTGTTAAATTGATGGGATGTAAAATTTTAATTGATCCAGTTTGGATCCAGCATTCTCCTCGTTTTAGTAATAGTATGGGGTCGTCACTCATTTTTTTTAGTTCCAGTTCCTGTCCTCTGATACATGTTAAAATAAGTATTACAATGACTGTTGAATATATCTGTAATGATAAATACGTTGATAGTATGAATAATTATTGCATCTAAGATTTTTTCAATCTTTTAATTTTTCGTTTATGTCTTTTAGTATCCTTTAAATTTCTAAATGTTTTTCTGCTATATTATGTGCAGTTGTCTGTACTGCTCGAGGTTGCGTTTTGGTACGGATGTTGGGGATTACGAATACTTCTTGGTTTTCTTCAAGATCGGGTGCTACTTCTTTACTTGAGTTTTGTTTAATTTGATTATTCTGCGCTTTTTTTCATATTTATCTGGGCTTCCAAAAATAGTTTCTGTGCATTCCCTAAGACATCCTCCGGGTTTCTTATATTGTTGTGGTTAAATAATATTTCATTTGGTATAAATTTGGTTGCTGAGTGTACTGAGTTATTGTATAGGGCAACTGACAATTTAATTATAGATCTCGTATGCATGCCTCTAAATTTATGTTTATTAGTGTTAAAGATTTCGATTATTGTGGAGTGTGTACGCTCAATTTGACCATTAGATTCTGAGCAAGAAGCATATTCTAGATTTGACCCTAATTGTGCTAAAAAGTTCCTAATTTGAATTGATCGGAATGTTGTTTCGTGATCTGTTATAATTGTTGCGGGGACACCAAAGCAAGAAATGTATTTACTAAGAGCTTTTTGAACGTGGACTATGTTTTTAGATTTCAAATGAATCATTTGAAGGTGTTTCGAAAAAGAGTCTATAAGTGATAGAAAGCTGCAATGATCAATGATAAAAATATCCATATGTACGCGATCTAATGGCTTTTCTGTTACAGGGCGTGGTGAGATCTTTATGTTGTAAGGTTTACGTTCGTATTTATGGGAATTGCATATTTTACAGGAATTTACATAATTTCTTATGAGTTTGTACATTTTTGGAAAAAAGTATGATCTTTTCAATTGAGCTTCTATTTCCGTAATCCCTCTATGGGCTCTGTCATGTTCATTAATTATTAATAAATTTTGTCGTTGTTCATTTTGAACGTCTTCCACTATGCATGACGTGAAAACAAAGTGTCCTTTTTGGTTAAAATGTTCTTTGAATGATTCTTGTATTTTTTGGAGCAAATTTTCTGGCGCTAAAATGGCCGACTGTTTTCCATTATGAAAGGTTTTCAAGACCTGTACAATATCTGCATGGTCGTAGTTTGGTTGTGAAATTATTGTTCTATTAAAGCTTTGAAATAATGTTTCCGTTATGACAGTGCGGATATTGGAAATTTTAAAGATTAATTGATTCCTGAAACAATTTATAGGCTTATCTGAGAAATGAATATAATTATCACCGGAATCTTCTGCCGAATGAACCGTGCTTGTGTCATCATTTTCCGTGGGAGGGGTGTCATCTTGTGAACTTGCATCTGAAACTAGAGGGTCTAAGTTAGCTTCGTTTGAATTAATTATACAGATATTGTTGTCATCGTATCCAGATTGTTGACTATTTTCCTTTGATTTTTCACCTGTAATGGGAGAGGCTATATTAGTATTGTTAAGGTTAGTTTCCTTATCCTTTCTACTTAAGGCGTCCGCCACGACATTTGTTTTACCTTCTTTGTATTTAACTTCGTAGTCGAAGTTTTCTAATTCTAGCCTCCATCTTAATATTTTTGAGTTTTTTACTGAAGATTTTATGAAGGTTAAGGGTTTGTGGTCGGTGACGAGAACGAATTTGTTCCCAAAGAGATATGGGCGATATTTTTCCACGGCCCACATTATAGCTAGTGCTTCTTTTTCAGAATAATTCTCTTCAGTTTTACTTAGCGTACGACTCCCGAATGCTATTGGTTTTTCTACATTATTTTGGGTTTGGGCTAATACCGCCCCAAGAGCGTAGTTACTGGCATCAGTCGTGAGTATGAAAGGCAACTCGAAGTCTGGATAAGTTAGAACTTGATCTGAGGTTAAAATTAGTTTCAGTTCTTCGAATGCATTTTTATATTCTTCGTCATTTGTATTTATTGGTATGTCTTTTTTCAAAAATCTAGTGAGAGGTTTGGCAAGTTTTGCGTAATTTTGTATGAATCTCCTATAGTAACCAGTCAGTCCGAGAAACTGTTTGATCTCCTTCTGAGAGGTGGGAAGCTTCCAATCAAGAATTTTGTTTATCTTCGTTGGATCTGGTTTAATCCCTTCTGAAGTATTTATGTGGCCAAGGAATTCTGTTTCTCTTCTCAAAAATTCACATTTATCTAATTGAATTTTGAGGTTGAAATCGCAAAGTCTTTTCAGACTTTTTTCAATATTGTCGAGATGGTTTTTGAGGTTGTAACCTATGATGATTATATCGTCTAGGTAAACATAACAAATGTGGCCAATAAAATCCCCTAAAATATTATTCATCGCACGCTGGAAAGTGGCTGGTACGTTCTTTAGACCAGAAGGCATTCTTGTAAATTCGAAATGCCCTTGAGTCGTTGAAAAAGCTGTCTTCTCTTTATGATGTGGGTCCATCTCAATCTGATGGAAACCTGATTTCAAGTCTAGAGTGGTGAAATACACAGACTTACCCAGGCTGTCTAGGATTTCCTCAATTTGTGGAATGGGGAATTTATCATTTATGGTTTTTTCATTTAATTTACGATAGTCGATGACTACTCGTAGTTTTCGTTTGCCGGATGCATCTGTTTTTTTGGTACAACCCATATAGGAGAGGAATATGGGCTGGTTGAATGGCGAATTATACCATTTTCTAACATTTCTTTTATTTGGTTCTCCACGTCGTTTTTAAAGTGGTGGGGATATCTGTATGATTTAGTGTATACCGGTTCGTTGTCTTTAGTATTGATTTTGTGTTTGATTACCATTGTGGCAGTGAGTTTTTCATTATTTTTTAAAAGGACTTGTTGATGTTTCAAAATGCTAGATATTAGTTCATCCCTCTCAAGATTTGAAAGATGTTGAGTTCGTATGAGATCTTTGATAGTGTCTGGGTTAAGGTCATTTTTGATATCAATAGGTATTGGGGAAATTGTTTCAAAATTATTAACTGTCAGCTTGAGATTTGGTAATGGTTGCAAAGTTCTGTTTGAAGTAATGATGTTGATCGTTGACCTGCCGTTTTCTGCCGTGTATAAACCTGGTTGTATAAAGGTGTTTTCATTTAGTTTCTGAAAAGTTGGCACAAACCAGTCTCCATTATTCAGTGTATTTATTGTTATTGTTTGGTGGTTAAAATTGATTTTTGACGGATAATATTTAGTAAACTTTATCTTTTTGTTGCTCAACAGGAGCGTTTCTTTTTCGTAGTCAATTTTTGCTTTGAGGCTAGCTAATGTCTCAGATCCTAAGATTCCATTAAAAAAATCGTGAAATTTTAGTTCGTAAAAGGTAAGGGGCTTAGATGTACCAGAAAAAATGTCTAATTTTCCTTTTCGTGAAATTTGGTTTGTTCCGTTAACGTTTTTATAGTCATTCGTTTAACATGAAATGGGTTTTGTAATACGTTCGGTTCAATTATATTTTTATTGGCTCCGGTATCGATGAGAAGCTTTAGTTTGGTTTCCCTATTTGGGACAGTTACCTCAATGTATGGTAAATAGTTTAAGCCGGGTCTTCCGTATCGCAAGCCTGCTGCAAATTTAAATCTACTTCTTCCTCGCTGTCGTCCGATTGGCTTGCTTCGTGATTGTTAATTATTCTTTTGTTTAGGGTTAACCGACTTCTGACTGAATTATCGATCTCCATCGGTTGGGGTTGTGTATTAGAAAATTTCTTGTCTTCATTTTTCTCTTGCAAGTATGAATTTGAGGGTTTTCTTCCTTCATATTTATCTTATCCCTGAAAGTCGCTATTTTGATTTGAGTGCTTATGGCCACTGTTTCTGGAAGATTTTTGATTTTTATTTGGATCGTGAATGTTACTTGATGTCACTTCTTTCGCCTTGAATTTACACAAAAAGGCGTAGGCGTCTTCTAAATCTTTGGGTCTTGCGGCTTGCGCATGACCGAAGTATGGATGGCATAGACCTGCTATGAAAGCAGCTAGCACGTCCTCTTCTATAAATTTGTTTATACCGTCCCAGTGTTTCCGGTAATTTTCTTTCTGTTTAGCAAGGGATTTAATATTCTGCATTATTTCTTTAGTTTTTGTATAATAACGGTGGATAGTCATTCCGTCCGACATGTGAATTTGCCATAATTGGCTCTTATATGTTGACAGTTCTTGCCTGTCGCCTAATGCGGTAGTGAGAATGTCTTTCACTTCTTCGAATGATTGAGGGTTGCCGGCTAGGCATATTATATCCTTAGCCTTCCCTTGTATTTTATTGGTCACCGCGGTGACGTACATGTTATAGAGAACTTCATTAACAAGGTCTCTAAATAAAAGTAGTGTGTTTTCGGCTGTGGTCAGCCAGGCTGATAACTGTTTCCGACTTCCATCAAAGACAGGAAGGGATTTTATAGGATCCGGAATTCTAGACAGATGGTCTAGATTTACACCTCTTGCGTTCTGGTCAACTAATGGTGCTACTTCGGCTGCTGCCACTGGTGGGGAATTCTGTAAATTTTCGATGGCATGTTGTTGCCGTTGTTGGTTTTCATTCAACGTTTGAAGCTGCTGTGTAATGAAAGCAAGCTGATTATTTAGCTGTTCCATCTCTGGGGAGATGTTGAGTTTATCAATTGATGGTAATTGATATTTGATACGAATGTGCGAATGTTCGCCCGATTCGATAGATGAAATGCTATCTTCAGAGTCGGATGTTTCCTGTTTTAAAAATAGCTTCCTTGTTTGCTTCAAAGCACTAGCTTGTTTTTTAGCTTTTGGCATTCGAATAAAGTCGCTTCTGATTACTTGGTATTCAGTGCTAATCTCGCTACTGTAACCTTTTCATCAATTGCGTTTGTATTAACAAAAGTGTCGTTATGTTGAAGTTTATGTTTCACTGAGATAACACAAAACCTCTGAGACAGTGTTTCTCTTAGAATCCCACGTGTCTCTTGGATTTAAACTCTCTCTTAGAACGGTTTATGATCCAAGCAGTAGACAAAAAAAAATCGTGTTGGTACTTTTACGTTTCTCTTGGAACGCGCGAAAGCACACCGAACGAATAGTCTGCTTGCTACTGGGGTAAGCGAAATTAATTACTTCCAATGCTTGCGTTTCTCTTGGAACGCGCAAATGTTGCAAAAAAAAGAAGACAAAAAATCACTCACCTTCATTGGCGTAACTACTGGGGGTGCCTAGGGGGCCAGGCCCCCCCCAGGATTCTGTAGGCCCCCCCCAGGATTTTTTCCTAATATATTTCTAATTTGAAATGAAACACTATTCATAATTTCTAACGAATTGTAGGGTTTTTTTTGTTTTTGTACTTTGCTTTCTCCAGAAATTGTTTGAACGAGTTACTATTTCTGAAGGAGTAAAGTGCACATACCCTCTTCCCCACACTTTTATTATATCCCACTGTACCTTATAGGATAAAAATTCGGTACATATATCAAGAAAACCATAGTTAACGACCATTAGATCCATGAGAATTCCGATATATCAACATTACTTCCATTTGCTAGAACCAAAGATGTGAAGAGAAAGTATCGATAGGTCCTAAAGCGCTCGGCAGGTTATGTAATTGAATAGAATTAGTTTGAAATTGAGCATACGGTTTTTGTTAAGCAGTATTTAGAAACAAACGTGCTTGATCGTGCTCCAATACCATCAAATGCACATTGTGGTTCTTGCGATGTTAAATCTCTGTTTTTACACTCCCTAAAGACCACATGTGATGGAAGCCAAATTCCAATTAGAGGTTTTTGAAAACACAACTTCTCATTTTTACCAGTAGTGGTTTTTCTCGTCGTTGTTTACTTAACAACCTCGCAGAGAAACCCGGTAAGATGTCGTATGCTGATCCTCTTAACAGCATGTTTTGGCGGAAACCCAATCATTGAATATATACACTATTAATTTTTTTTCTAAATGCGTTTGCTTCGAAACACTGCTTAAAAAAAGCCCAACGCCTGTGCCCTAAACAATTCTTAATTTTAATAATTCAATTCTATTAATATTAAAACCACTAGACCCATAACTAAAATAATAGCGACAGTTAAATGTAGAGCCTGCTATGTTGAAACATAAGATTTGAAACACTTTTCTGTGTACGTATTTTAATTTTATTATTCAAAAAGGTTTTACAATAATGAGTTTTGTTTATAAGCGCATTTTAGAATTCACGGTATTATTTTCTCTTGTACGAACAATTTAGTAGAGTATACACAGCAAAAAAATATGAATATTATCTTGAGCGTATTTCAAACTTTCGCTTAATAATGAATCATGTAACCGTATTTCAAGCATAAATTTGTGCATAGTATCGTGTAAATTGAAGAAAAACTTAAGATATTGTGAGCTTAATTGCTTCGTTAGAAATTTACACTGTTTTTATGAAAGCTTCACGCTTTGCATTTATTTTTCAGCTTAACCAACCAAAATTTTACACGACCTCGTGTAAAATTAGCATGATCTAGCAACACCGCGGCGACGCTTTTTTAGTTAGACGTCAGCCATATTTTGTTTCAGTTGTACGATTACGATCGGCGGAAAAAATCACTTCAAATCGGTATAAAATGAGTTTAATTAAGTGTCCTATTTGTGGAACAGTGCAAACAAATACCAAAAGTTATGTTGTACATATTCGGATTCACCGTCATGAAAAAATATTTCAATGCCCGTTCATGGAATGCGAGAAGAAATTTGGTTCATTTGCGTCTTTTCGCAAACATATCCGGTTCCGACATACACCTCCTCCTGTTGAACCGACTAAAAGTGCTCGTTTGTTTAAGTGTTCACTAGTGACTTGCAATTATTCGGAACGTAGTTTTAGTCTTATTATGAAGCATGCATACGCGCACATTTCCGCCGGACAACCCGTTTATTGTCCACTACAGTGTCCAACAAGGAAGCCATTTGCGACCGGAAACAGCCTCAGAATACATAAAATGTATGCACATAGAGGAGGTTTCAATAATTTAGACATCTGTCTTCTCCCGGAAGAAGCTCCGAACTGTGTCGAGAAAATTGTCGGACAACGAGAATTTAATTGCGAAAAATTTCGGGGGCAAGTACTTGAATCTGAAAGCGACGGAGATGTCATGGAAGATGACGAGAATCCGCATCCATTGAGCGTAGTGGAAAACATTTTAGGAAGCCTCTTCCTGAAACTTCTTTCCAAGCACCATGTTACAAATAGTGCTATTCAAGAAATTGTGGAAGCTCTCGGTGAAGTGACCCGTGTACAGGAAAAGCACCTGAAGTTAAAAGTAGAAAAACAACTCAAAAAGCTGGACTTATCAAACACATCAAGATTCATGTTGGTGGCAGAATTGTGTGATGCTTTTTAATGGCCAAAGTGTTCGGTTCAAATGGGATTTTTCGTACTGCATACATGCGCAGAAAATTTTATAGTGAAAACTATTCATACGTATCTCCAGTGCAGATTGATCTGCAAAAGATGGAGACCACAATGATTGTTTTTATCATTATGTGCCGATTATTGATACTCTACGGGGATTACTGAATGATAAGGATGTTTACGAATCAATGTTCGGAAAAAAGATCTCCACTCCCGGCTACATAACTGATTATACAGATGGACTTAAATTTCAGAACTGCACTTTCTTCAATAAAAAAACTGTAAATATATTTATCTATCAAGATGCAGCTGAAGTTGTGCCCAACCAATTGGGAAATGCAACATCACGTCACAAACTTCTGCTTGTTTATATGGTTTTGGGTAACCTTCCACCACACTTGCGTTGTCTTACTGATAACATTAACCTAGTTTTAGTATGCAAAAATAAAGATTTCACTTATTTCGGAACTGATAAAGTCTTCCGCCGGCTCATCGAGGATATAAAAGTCATAGAAGACGAGGGGATCGTAGTGCATGGCAGTGGAGAAGAAGAAACAATATACGGCTCAGTTTTCGCCACTATGAACGATAATCTAGGTGCACATCAACTTTCAGGACTCACTGAAAACTTTTCAAATAACTCGTACTTTTGTCGTACATGCTACAAAACATTAAAAGAGTTCCGAAGTGATCCTTTTGAACAATCTATTTTGAGGACTCCTGAATTGAACATAATAGACCTTCAAGCTATTGAAAGTAATACATCCCAGGCTCCATATCATGGTGTTAAAGTTAACTGTATTTTTAATGAACTCAAATATTTCAAAATGTTTGATTTAGGAGCCGTACCATGCGTTGCACATGACCTTTTCGAAGGATGGGTTAATTTTGACCTGTTTCTCATATTCAAAAAACTAATTGCAAACGGCACAGTTTCCGGACGATACTTGCAGGGTAGGGTGAACAGTTTGTTTAAGCAACTTAAAATAGATACAAAAATTAGTTTTAATTTCAACCGAAGAACTTGTAATATAAAAGCAAAGGCTTGTGACGTGTGGCATCTTGTTCAGGTTATCCCATTTATATTCACCAAGAAACTCGACGTAGACTACAATCAGCCCGAAATAATTATGTTGATTCTTATTAAAAAAATCACCGATATCATCACATCGCCAGTACTGTCTCTCATACAAATAAGAATTTTGGCTACAGATCTGACGGACTACATGGAATTAAGAACAACTCATTTCAAAGTTCCATTAAGACCAAAGCATCACTTCACCATTCATTATCCTCGGTACATGTTGTGGATGGGACCAGTTATATTATATTGTACACTATTCTGCGAAAGGAAACATTGTTTTTTTAAACGTTGTCTCCGCACCACGTTAAACTTCAAGAATGTGATAAAGTTTTGCGGTGAACAGCACCAGTATTTTCAGGGCCTCTTAAATACCCAAAACAATCGTTTCAAAAACAACTTCCTTATTGAGAAATATGTAGATAATTTATCAGACCTACCCAGGTCTGTTCAAACCGCTTTGCACGAAGTTGAGTTAAATGATAATCAAAACGTATTTGTCGAACAAGGGACATATCTGGGATATACGTACACGGCGGGCGATTATCTTTTTTGCGTCATGATGAATATGGAGAACTTTTCTATGTTTTAAAAATCAAACTATTGATTTTTAATCCGAAAATCGAGAGTGTTATAGTGTTTGGTAATGAACTAATCGTAGAGGACATTCACGAACGAGGGCTTCTGGAAATTCGTCGAATAGAGGAAAGTTCAGAAAAGTTTGTTAGTTTGCCGATTGAAGATTTCATTGACCGAGCCCCACTGTTCTTGTTTGCGGAGAACAATAAGTCTTATCTGTTTATAAAGCATTCCATTCCACCAATACCGGAACAGATACATTAATCACTAATCAACATGAATCAAGTTATACCGTACAAAGTGTGTGACTCGTCCCGTCGAACAAGACACGTGATCCTTGCTTCCGGAAGCATCAGTAGTTTAATCGCACAAGGTAATATTTCCATAAAGAAATGATTTATTTCACGCTTCATTAATTCTCTTGTTTCAGCAACCAACACATTTCAACGACACTTTCAGCATGTCGTCATAGCAAGCGATGGGTGTGAACTGTCCAGCGACTTGGCTCTAACTGCATTTGCTGCAGAATTACTCATGTTGTTAGAGCCTGGAGAAACCTGGATTCCAGAAGGATGCTATGCTACTGCCACGCAACCACTGGAAAAAGAAGAAGGTACGTTGTCATTATGATTTCCCATTATAAAGCATCCTTGTATATTTCTAAAAAACCAGCAAACAGACGTCACATATTTTTCCTCATATATAAGCAAGTTCGATTTGCATATCATAAGTAACATACACATATTTTACCACATTTAAAGAACAGGTAATAGTTCACTTCTAGTAATGATATAATTGTTGCCAAAACCGTCATCCCAACAGTCAAAACCGTCATCCCGTCATCAAACAAAGTTCCAGAAAAATCATCAATGCTGGATAAATTATTCGAAATGACGTAGGGTAGGGAACTGCTTAAGCAACCCCAACCCCTATTCCAAGAACGGGGTAAACGTTAACCTACAACGCTCAGTTTTTGCAAAATGGTGCTCCATGTAGTGAAGCACCATACTGCAAAAAATGAGCGTTGTTGGTTAACGTTTACCCCGTGCTTGGAATAGAGTTTTGGGGTGCTTAAGCCATTCCCTACCCTATCTGATTTTGTTTACAAAGAGGCAAACAAAAACTCAAACGTAAATTTCTCAAAACTCTCAGCCACCATGTTAAGAAAATATTATTCTTAATGGTGGTATTCCTAGTTTGCATGAAACTGCTAAGCGTTTCAAAAATGTTAAGTTTGAATCTTTACTTACCTCTTAGTTTACAAAACCAGATAGCTCAGTTTGAATAAATTGTCGAAAATTAAAAATCTAATCCAGTAACCAACTATCTCTAATATCAACTCTCTAACAATGAATCGGGTTTCTTTGTCAAATTCACCCAGATGGCCTTTCCATCTGTCCGGGAATAATTTGTAAATTTGATGCACTTTGATCGGTTCTTCGATGTACTTGTATAGGAACATCAAGGCCATCACGTGTCCCTAAAAAAAAATGGTTCAGTAAGAGAAACATGTAGCAACCTATTCGAAGTTTTCAACCGTGTGTTTGTTCCGGTAAAGAATCGCATTTTCAGCCCAGAATTTTGTATCCTGTAGAATATAAAATAGTGGTACCGAACTGTATTTATCTGCCCATCATCTGTTGTGAAAACTCTTTATTTGAACATTCAGAATGTCAACTCCTGAAGGATTTCATTATATTTAGCACAACAGAACAATTACATCCACTCACAGTAAGTTGCTATACGGCAAGGTAGTAGGATATTACTTGAATCACATTTCAATTATTTAAATGATGAATCAGCTTTCTTAGGCAATTGGTAGTCACATGAATTCCACCCGCCTATCCTATCACATCTCGAAGGAAACTGGAGATCCAGAGGTACACGTTCCGTTTACCGCTAGTCAATTATTTCAACTGCCCTAAGTCTCTATCAGCTGCTTTATGCTCAACATCACTCAAGTTCGGCTGAATAAAATGAAGGAAGGAGAAAATCTATCGTCCGATTGGGTCGTAGTAAATTTATCGTACATACCATAATCACATTATCCAAAGACAAACTAAGGCTCGATGATTCACCGAACATGTTCATCGAATTCAGCTCTCCGAACATTGCCAAACCGTTCCATGCCGGACACTTGAACTAGCACGACGAGAACGTCAATCACTTCCTTTCTCAATACGACTACCACAACAATCGTCCTCGACATCAACAACAGCAACAACCACAGAAGCCACATCCGGAGGTCGGCGTCAATTGTTCACTGTTTTCCACCACGACAGATCCTAGCACGCAAATGCATTTCGACAAGAAGTT
>JASCZW010007170.1:0-72444 GCA_034211315.2 Aedes japonicus
TTGCGTCCGCACCAAAGCTGGTATGGTGTGATCTTCACAGCACGCGAAGGTAGGTGGTTCTGGAGATACACGGTTGCATCAGCCCAGAACATTGTAGGCATTCCGGCATCCATCAGCATGCACCGACACATTTCAATGACGTACCGGTTGTGACGCCTGCCACTCCATTTTGCTGCAGTGAATATCCGGCGGTGAATTCGGGGTTGATTCCATGCTTGCGGTAGAACTCCATCAGTGCGTCACCGAGTGCTCCCTCCCTGATCGGACCTGATGCGCTTGGGGGTGTACTTTCCCGAACTGTGTGTGGACGTAATTGCAGAATTCCACGATCCGTTCTGCAACCTCAGATTTTTTCTTTAAGAAGAAAACAGAACATTAGGGACTGTGAACATCCACAAAAGTGACAGTGGTCCATACACGTCCGAGGGGTTGAGGTCTAACGATGCGCTGGTCCTTTTTTCGGTGATTTTGGGGAAGGGAGTTTGAGCCTGCTTGCCTTTCACACAGCATTCGCAGCCCTCACGTATTCCGCAATCAGTCACCGTCATTTCAGTGACCAGCTTCTTCCTCAGGAACACTTGAAACGCGTCCGGTTCACGATGTCCAAAACGTCAATGCCATGTGTGTTGACAATCTCGCTAGCTCCCTTCGATACGATTCCATGTTTGGGCTTGTGTAGGCGATATAACCCTTTGGACTTCGTTGCTTTGGCGATCTCGTTGCCATTAACGACGATTTTGCACTTTCCGCCAACAAACTCGAATTTCACCTTCCGATTGGTCATAGCAAGCACTGACAAAAGGCTCGCTGACAGCTTCGGGACGTGCATCTCGTTGTGGAGACGGATTTTGTTCGTGCTTCCAGAACCGTCCACACATTCGATCACGCCTGTTCCAGAACCAACGATCGCAACTATACGCCCGTCAGCCAGCTCTACTTCACCTGTAGTCGGTTCGAGGTCCTCGAAGAAATCCCTGTTGGACGTCATGTACGAACTTGCTCCGGAATCGATAATCCAGTCATTCGCCGTTACACCACCTCCGACGGTCAGCGCGTACATGTTGCTGCTGCCACCATTTCGGGCGGTTTTCGCGTTTTGCTTCTCGAGTCCGACTTGCTCTCTCTGTAGCTGCTTGCAGTCCCATTGCTTGTGGGCTGGTTTCTTGCAGTGATGGCACACAATCTGCTTCCGTCCTATCGCTTTCAAGGCTGCCCCTCCGGCTGCGCTACGGGTTTGCTTGCTTACCTCGTCCAGTAATTTGTCCCGGATTAGGTTCAACGTCAAAGCATCGTCCGTTCGCGTTTCGAGGGCAGTAGTTAGCGGGTTAAATGACTTCGGCAATCATCGCAGGACAAAGGCCACCATGGTGTCTTCTTGCAGGTCCTTTCCTGCGCAGCAGAGCTTCGTATAGAGATCCTTGATTGATGGACAGCACTTCGTCGATATAATTGATGTTAGAACCCATCAGGGCGCTAACATCGACTTAGACCACTAAAACTGCGACCAAACTATCATTCGTTAACTACGGGTTCCGTCACCCGCACGGTTGCAATCTCGAACGACTGAAGCAACCCGATGTCGTCACAGCCTCCTCTAAAGGACTAAAGGAGGGTAGAATATTAAAACATCCACCAACGACGCAGCTGAGAACGTCGTTGGGCAAGTGGAAAAGAGTTCATGGAATAAAATGTCCAACGAGGAGTGTAGAGAGGTTTTTGTAAGAACTTTGCGTGGGCAGTAATGCTGCAGCACAAGAACCCGGCAGAACGTGATCAGTTATAGACGGAAGCGACACAGTGTGTGGAAATGAAGCAGTTGCACCGCACTCAAGAAACGCGGAAGTTCTATTAGAAGTTCAAAACATCTCTCAAAGGTTTTTTTTTCCACGAGCCATGAAGCGCGAAGGGATTAGGAAGGGGGAATTTTGACTGTTCGTCGTAAGGTGATTGATGGATAGAATCAGCACTACGATGAGCACTTGAATGATCCAAAGGGTGTTTGAAGCGCAGAAGACCAAAGCAGCGGAAGAAATGACAACGCTAGAACAGCGGATGATGGAAGCGAACTAGCGCAAAGGTTGGGGGACATTAGAGGTGCTAACCATCAACTCAAGGATAACAAGGCGGCTGGCAAGGATGGTAACGGAGCTGAACTCATCAAGATGTGCCCGCAGAAACTGTCTCTCTGTTTTCATCGACTGATAATCTGAATCTAGGAGACCGAACAACACCCGGAGGGGTGGAAGGGTAGAAGCAAGTGGTTATTTGGCCCATCTGTAAGAAGGGCAACAAAATGTCGTGTGAGAACTACTGAGCGATCTTAATCCTAAATGCTGCCTATAAAGTGTTATCCCAGGTCATCTTCCGTCGTCGATCACCGAAAGTAAATGAGTTCGTTGGAAGTTATCAGGACGGTTTGGCATCGGGCGCCCCATTACATGTTTATTAATTTTAAGGCAGTGAATAGCAGTATCGACCACACAGAACTGCAGAATTATGGATGAGAATGGCCTTCCTGGGAGGCTCACAACACTGGTAAAGGCTACGCTGGACAGTGTACAAAACTACGTGAAGATTTTGGGAGAACATTCTAGCGCGTTTAGATCACGTCTTGGACTACAAAAATGTGCTGGACTTTCATGTCTGTAGTTCAACATTACGCTGAAGGGAATCTTATGAAGAGCCGGGCACAACAGCCGAGGTAGGACTATCACACGTCCTTGTCAATTTGTTTGTTTCACAAAGCAACAAGTGTCGGACTGATGGTGAACTAGTGATCCGCCTAGCAACCAGCGTTACGATATACGAGGATACCTTCGAGGTGGTTGAGGAATTCGTCTACCGCGGATCCTTGTATGCGGCAGGTAACGACAACAGCCGTGAAATACGAACACACATAATCAGTGGAGGTCCCATAATTGTCCCATAGGTCCTTCTATGGCTTCCAGAAGAAATTGTGGTAAAAAAGATTCACCCCCGTTCTTAAAAAAATTATGGATAAAACGACATCATGATAAGACCGATAAGAATTTCATGGTAGCTTTGAAGATGGGCATAGTCGGGTAAAATGATAGTTTTTACTTTTAGATTTTTTCTGTGTAATTTAAGGTAAAATAATTACCTTATTTTAGGTATTCTAATCTTAGCGTGTAAGCCTTTTCCCAGCAAAGTGTAGAAAACCTACATTCCCGTTTCATTTTACTCAATTGTTAAGTACAATTGTATACTATGGAAGAAGCCAGGTTGGAAAAAAAAGAAGACACCGAGTGGTGATAAATCTGACAGCTCCCATGTTAAAGTATAGGACGAACATTTTAAAATGCTTCTAGAAAATTCACTTGAAATTCTAATTAAAAGCAGTTTGTTGTATGATGGAAGAAAAATCCAAAACTACTCAATAATGACATTTTCAGCTAAATAAAAATAAAATAAAAATAATGCCCCTATTTTGCAGTTTTGGATTTTTCTTCCATCATACAACAAACCGCTTTTAATTAGAATTTGATTCGAATTTTTTAGAAGCATTTTAAAACGTTCGTCCTATACTTTAACATGGGAGGTGTCAGATGCATCACCACTCCGTGTCTTCTTCTCTTTTCAACATGGATTCGTCCATAGACACTGTATAAAGACAACAATTGTCTTATGCAGCCAAACGACCTGTCAAAAAATGCAGCTAAACGCACTGTCGACGTTTGATTCACTTTAAAGGAGCAAGTATTGTTTTGGTAAGAGCTAATTATGAACAAATAAGGGATTTTCGACTTCCATATTCAGTAAATGTTCATTTTTTACACGGCACTTTTCACTATGCTTTTTAATGAATATCTTCAAACGGAATCAAAACAAACTACCAACATCGAAACCGAATCTTTTTTTTTAGCCTACTGCACTGTTTACTTCAAGTCAGGGATGCCAGATATTTACTTCAAATGTCTGTGATAAAAATTTGAAATGTCTGGGAATGTCTATTAAAGTCCTTACAACCTTACACTATTGTTTCATATTTTTGAAGTGACACTGAAGCTTGAGTCATTCGCATAGACACAATTTTCTGTAGTTTTTTTCTCCCTATAACGCTCTTTCCAGTTTTGTATTTTAAAATCGAAATTTAGTATTCATTTGATAAATTCAATAATGTTTTTTTATTCAACAATAAGCATTGATGGTGTGTACCAAATTTTTAATATGGTGTTATCATCACTCATGATCATCAATAGCATTATGGTCATATGAATAATTTTTGTATAGACTGCTTCTTCGGTTAGTCAGTAATTATCTCTTAAATTTCAGGGAAACTCTCTCCTGATCTTCTGAAAGGCTCTTTGCTTTATTCTCCTTATTTTCTTCGAAATTCACATATAAGAACCTATCCTTACCTTCCAGAAACATTTGGAATTTTTTTTCCTGAACATAGTTACTTTCTCAACTTCTGATAAGTTCTATCCTGAACTACATGGAGAGTTTCTGTAAAACCTTGAGAAAGTACTCTAGAATTTCTTGGAAATTCTTCTTTAGTTGATAGACGTTTCTTCCTAAACTTCTGAGAAGTTCTTTTCTGAACTGCTGAAATAATATCTTCTGAGCTCCAGGGGAGCATTGCCCTGAACTTCGGGGAAGTTTGTTCCTGAATTTCTGAGAAATTCCTGCTAGAACAACTAGAAAGATCCTCCTATACTTCTGGAAAGTTTCTCCCTGATTTTATCAAAAGAATCTACCATAACTTCGTGAACTTCGAGAAGTTCTCATTCTGAAATGCTGGAATGTTTGATTCGAAATTTTAGGGAAGCTCTCTGGGTAGTTCCAACTAAACTTTTGGTCTTTTCGCAACTTCTGAGAAGTCCTCTTGTGAACTTCTGAGGAGTTCTTTAATGGCTTTTTTTAAAAAAAAATCCTTCTAGAACCTACAGATAGTGCCCTTCTTCCTTAAATTCGGGGAAGTTTTTTCCTGAGCTTATTCTTTCCAAACTTCGGATTGGTCTCATCCGAAGAAACTTTTATTCCAACATTTTTAGGAAAATTCCCTTAAATTTGTTCTTGAAGTTTCTTCCTGGACTTCTGAAAAGTCTTCTTCTGAACTTTTGGGAAGTTTTCTCCAGAACTTTTAGGAAGTTTGTTACGGAACTATTGTGAAATTCGTGCTCAAATAAGGAGGAAGTACGCCCAATGCTCCTTGAAAGTTTCATTCTTTTCTCTCTAAAGAATTTTGAGAAATCCTTATTCTGTAATGCAGAATGTTCTCCTCTGAGCTTTGAAAAAGCTGCCAAGAACTTCTAGGAAGATCCAACTAACATTTCGAGAATTTTCTTCTGGAACTTCTGGGATGTTATTTCCTGAACTTGAGAGAAGTTCTTTTCTCCACTTCTATGACGCATCGTCCTGTGGTTTTTTTTTCCTGATTTTTTGAGAAATTATAGGTAGTGCCCTTCCTGGGAAGTTCAATCTTGAATTTCCGGGAAGAACTCCTAAACCTCTGAAAAATTCCAAACTTCAGAGAAGTCCGCTCCCCTACACTTCTTTCTGATGCTCTGATAAGTCCTCTCCTGATTCTTGGAGAAGTTCTGTGTTGAAATTCTTGTAAGTATGATCTTGAACTTCGGTAATGAATTTTTGAAGGTTCTTCTTGCATGACCTGCTTGCTCCCAATACTTCTGAGAACTAGAAATTAGAAGAAAAATTAATTAGTATCTTCCATTTAATTCCAACTACCTTTGCTTATCTTCGACAGATACGCGTTTTTCATCTACAATGTGCAGACTTCTTCAGTGTCTCGTACTAATAACTCGACTTGAGGGGACTCCATGTTACCCTCAGAAAGGTCCTATACAATACTTATCTCCGGGCCCATTGTGTCTCCAAGTGGCCCACCGTTCGTTTCTTCAAGGATTTCTACTTTAAATCATACCTACGGTATTTAAAAATATGTCAACAAAGCTTCTTACCATATCTTCAATACTGTTCAGATCCTCGTACGTTTTAAATCAGAACTTCATAGAATACCTTTATTTGAAATGTCTGATGTCTGAAAAAGTCTGCAACATAAATAAAATGTCTGCTAAATGTCTGCATCATTAAAAAAGTCTGCAATAAAAATGAAAAGTCTGTAAATTTACTGACATGTCTTTGAATATGGCATCTCTGCTTCAAGTTTGTACAAATACAAGTGGTGCCAGATCAATTGCCCAAATTATGACATTTTTCAGGGTTGGAAGATCGTATGATTTTGCGTTGTCCGGTCTAAATACAGTGTATATATTGTATACTATCTCTTTTTTTCTCAAAATATGTTACTCAACTTTCGTAAAAAGTGGATCTTCTTAATTTTATGAGTAGATTTTGTTCGTTGGCGTGGGTGGCTTAAGCTTCGCGATGAAACGATTTACAAAATTTTGTTTACAAAATTTCACAGGCCTTTTTTAATTGTTGGTTGAGATTTTGGATAGAATTCATCTTAATATACACGCTATTTCCAAACAACCCAAATGTGAGGATAGTTCGTATTGGTAAGATGACAAACAGTCAACATCGGCTTGAATCCGATTGATGTTTACTAATTGTCAACGTGTTAATCCTAACCATCTTTATTCACTTTTGGGTAGCTCATACTTCCGAAGAATTTGAGTTCATCGTACTAAAATTTGGGTTGTTTGGAATTAACGTGCACCACAATAAAATGAAGTTTCACTATTCTGAAGCATTTGACCCATATTGAAGGGGGCACTTTCATAATGGCAGCTGAATCCTGATAACAGAATCAACAAATATAGGTAGGCATTAAGTCATTTATGGAAAGTAAAATTAAGATATATCGAGTATTTAGTCTATTTTTTTTAAGTAAAAATATGCGAATGTTCCGACAACTAGATTGAGATTCAACTTGGAAATCCCTATTTTGAGGTAACAATTGATCGCAATCAGTTTGATTTTCTGCTCTACAGGTGGAATATACCCAGTGAAAAATCTACATAGAGCAACCTACAATCTATTGCTATTAGTTCAGACTACGCATTGCCTGGCAGTGGGGGCGGTGAGGAGCTTCGAGGGGGAACTCTAGGGAAAGCAACAACCGGGGAGCGCGAGGCGAGCCAAAAGTGGAGTGTTTTATATTAAAATTGAAAAAATCCATACCATATGCGTGTGTATGATCCGAGCGAGCGAGTGCTTTTTCAGCATACCTGAGAGGCTGCCTGCATTTATCGCTACCGATCCCGAGAGGATCATTATCCGGCAGGGAGCAGCTGAACAAGAAGATCACTAGAAAACTCAAGAAATAGCCTCATCGAGGCAGAGATGTCTAATAGAGGATAATTAGACTTCCGTTCGGACGCAAAATTGATTCGGCCAACTGTCAAGTGCTGTTTGATAGCCCATAGCCGATATAACATTCCACTTGTGCGTTGGTGGCGCTAGCAACTGCTTTTTCTTCTCCTTCTCTTCTTCTTGCAGGCTTTCGGATTTTTTTTCTCCGGGGATAAAGAAAATGAGCCGAAAATGGAGGCAATGCCCAAGTCGAAAAAAAACTCAAAGAGTAGAAAGAGGTGTTAGTTTTTCTGGACTATTAGAGCACCTGTTTCGCCGGAAAAGTTCAGGCTTTTGAAGACCACAAAAGGTGTTAATACCCTCCGGTACATCTCTGGAGCAAACCGGCGTTATCAGGTAAGGAGAGAGAGAGAGAGAGAAAGAGATGCAATCCGTTTGTCAATGAACTCTACTCAATTTGAATTGCTAAATTCTTCTTCACTAGCTGGGTGGGTTGTTTAATGGAGATCGAAAAAGCATTTGGAGGAAATTGCCAATAATTAGAGGATCGTTATCTCAAACCCTGGGAACTTGGGATGCGCGTTCTGATTCCCGATAATGATATTCGCCTCTGGAAATGTTCCTCTAGAACAGTTCCAAGCCTCGAAAAGTCAGTAAACTGTGCCGATCGTGAGATATTTCGCACGGACTTTCCCTAGGAAAGGCAATTGCGCTCTCGTTACATCTTCACCAGCCAGTGGCGTCGTCGAAGGTATGGGGTCATTTTTATGTAACCGCCAGAGCCGCCAAATAGGCTAGATTACACCAATCAAACTATCAAACGTTCCGGCCGATGCGCGCGCGCACTTTGGGTTTTGTGAATGAGTGAGCGAGCAAGCGCACTCGGGGTTGGTAGTAAATTATATTGAGCTTTGCGCCACTTACAACACTCCCCAGCGGCAAGTGGCAGCAGACCTCGGATATTGCATAGCGAATTATATTTTGCCAAATGATGGTACTCTGGGCAATCGGTGGAAGGCGTAGCGAGGGCTGGGTACCTCGGCATGAGGGGTCCGATGTGGTGTTGTGACATTTGAGACTAAAGTCCAAGTTAAACCTACTGTATGTTACGAATACCGAGGGCTGGACACTTAGAACACACTCGAGGACAATTTGGCAGCTCTAGAGTAATGCCAGTGTACCTTGTTAATTCTCCGTGTCTAATAATGCTCTTGTCGGTGGCATAATCAATTCGATTCAATCGATAGAATCATCAACAACATTAATCTAGAGAGAATCTGGGTTGTGAGGGGTTGATCAAGCTTGAATTTACATTTATTTATCTCGAAATTTAAAAATATTTTTGCCAGTTTCACTACAGTTCAACTACGGATCGAACTGTGTTTCCTAGCTGTCAAACTATGCTAGAGCAAAAGAAAAAACCTTTTCGTGACTTTGGTTTTGTTTGTTTACGTTTGTGAGTTTGAACCAGAGTTTAGCTAGACAATAAGGAATTTTGTGATAAAAATGTGTTGTTCCATAAAAGTTCTCAAAAACAAGCGAAAATGCTCGGATATGTTTAAATCGTTCGTGAGAACGATGAACTGGTTTTAAACAAGGGTTTCCGTGGCATAAGTACCAATAATGTATTATTAAACTCTAGCTGAATCCGCTGCGAGCGCTGCAACGGTGGCAACTAAAATTTCACTTATTTTGCATAATCTAGCACTGAGAGTAGCTTAAGCATCCCCCATTCTTGACTAAGAAGGGGTTCAAACTTCTATAAGGACATGCTGATTGCCAGAGAAATACACATCCTGTGTTTAAGTTGCCTGGACAATTTTCATATTTGGTTGAAATTTCTGTTTCATTTGTATGAGATCCATCACTTTCAGAAAACAATCTTACCTTTACAAACCCCAACATGCCGATTTGCTTGATAAGTTCTCGAGTTATGCAGAAATGTGTGCTTCATTTGTATGAGAGCCCCCCTTTCGAGAGAGAGAGAGAGAGGAGGGGTCTCAAAGTATCATAAGAACCTTTCCCGGCCCTAAAAACTCCTGCATTCAAATTTTCTTGCTGATCGGTTAAGTAGTCTCCGAGTCTATAAGGGTCAGACAGACAGACAGACAGACAGACAGAAGAATAGAAGATACATAAATTAGTATTAAACTCATCGTTCACAACGAGAACGTGATTATCATTAAATGTTCTTATGGCGTTCCAACAACTAAACCACATGTTGAGCAAACAATTTCCGGCTGATCATAACTAGGCAGATTTTATCCGGGAAAATCACAATTCATTATGAAACGACCACGACGAAGGGATTGATAGGATAAATCCGGAAATACCACTTGGTAGAACAATACTTAAAAAATCGAATTAATAGCAAAGTGCTAAGTTTAAAAAATAAATCAAAATTTAATCAATTGGGCAAACAGTTTTTACCTCTTTAGGCCTAAGGGGTCATATGTGATCCCAAATGGAAAATTGCTGTAAAAAATCACAGATTGCATAAAAACTGTACAGTGTCTTGGGCAAATTTGTTCAACATCAGTTCTTCTATCTGGAAAAAAAATAAACATATGAGTTTAAGGCCAAATTGACGACCTAGAACACCCTGAATATAAAAAAGTTTAAAAATATATTCTTATTACTAGTGTAAATCGTTGGATTAGAATATGGTTCATAAAGGGTGTCCCACATCAAATTGCATCACGGAAAGAAAGCTATCCATTGGGTATTTTCTTTTGAAAATTTTGGTATATGTAGTTTAGAGTGTATTTTTTGGTTGCATTTTTATCGCTGTCAGTTGAAAAATTGAAAAAACATGGCATCAACCGAAATGCAACGCTAGAACTTATTACTATGACGGAAAACTATCAGCTTTTTTTTTTTCATTTTGCAGCATTTGGTGGGGCAATAAGAGCGCAAGTCAGTCCAAAGCCGATGATGAAGGAGGGGTAATGGCGAACTAGTCTATTCAGACCACATGAACTCCATGGGAAGGAACAAGGATAGGTTAGGGTAGGTGGTTAAGGTAGGGCGTTTTGGACCGGTTAAAAATGCTAAAAAAAAGAAAATCAAAAGTCGAGCACTTGACACTGAAGAATCCTGTAAGCCGCAGACAAAATAGGCCTATCTGTCAGAAAACAAGCCTTCTCCAGTGGAATTTAAAGGAATTTGCTCGCGTTTACCAGTGATTATTTGAGAAAAGTGTTTCAATGTTTTATCCTTTATTTTTAAAATGTGATCAAATCTAAGTGATCAAGTGTTAATTTGAAGTTATCCTTGTTTCCCAATCACAATCGTTCTTCTAACACGCTCAAAAATATTTTTTTTTAAATAGTGATTTAAAAAAAAAGTTTAAAGTGATAAAAAAATCGTCAATTTAAAATTCTGCTGTTTTTAGGTATTTAGGTAGTTAATGACAATCAATGAATAAACAACCACGAAAGAATTGCCACGCCAATGAAAACTGCACCTCCTGCCGTGTCCCTTAACTACTTGATGTCAGGCGTCTACAAACTGTTTCTAGCCTCGTATAAGCGTAAATTGCGGCAAAGCCCGCCGGCAGAACACCTATTTCAAACCCCAGTGATACGATACTCCAAGTTCCTAAGCGGGCCCTTCGCATCCCACAAAACCACAATACTTATGGCCTCGGTCTAGAAGTCCACCGCAAAGGAAATTCTATGAATCAGTTCAAATTGAATATTAAATGTTTTCAAAATTGAATAAATCTATCTATGATTAAATTTTTAGTGATTTGCGGTCCAACCCGCCGATATCACACTCAACTTTAGTGCCTGTATACATGCGTGCTACGACGCGGCTATTAAAAAGAAAGAGGAGTGAGTGTGATATTATCACTACTTTGTGTGGCTGGACCTTTCGTTCTCCCATGAATGGTTCATTAGAATAGAAGGTCATACAATGGCATGACCTAGCTACATCTATCATAAATCAGCTATCTCCAATGAATCGCTAACATGAGTTTGGCCCTCCCAACAGCGTCCAGGTTCAAAATCCAGCCATGGAGATAGCGAAAAAAAAAACAAAAAAAAAAACAATCAGCCTATTATTGCGTTTATTCTTATTTTCATTGCTTTTTTGAAAGTTTTACCAGTAACTTTTTGAATTATTGAAAGTGAATTATCAATTTTTTATTGCTATTTTATGTTTTTCTAGTGCGGATTGTTATTTTTTCGTTGGCACAGTGTTTAATAATTAAGTGGTGATTTAACATTTTTTATTGCTATTTTTTCCACTTATATTGATGTTTTATTACCCTGGCGTTTGGAAATGTTCCAAAACCTATTCCTAAAATACGAAAGATATTCAATTTTGAATACTGCTCAAGTACTGCGAGTGATATAAGACTTTTCAAAGTCCGTCCACTGTCTGTCACATAGTTGATGAAATTCGTATAATTTGAACGTGTGATATTCATTTGATTTTTACCTTATAGATAGAGTGCCATGAAGAAATGTATTGGGAAGGTGAAGTTGCGAAGGTGAGTCTAGTTTATTCGGGATTGGCTCAGTAGGATGCGCCAGCCGGCATGCAAAACGTTTGTATTAATTGTTTCCAACATAGAATATCTCGAAATTCTGGCCACATGAAAAGTTACTGTTTTGGGCAATGTTGTTTAGTAGGACAAGGTTGATGGATAATATTCCTAATTGGTTCACTACGTTTACATATGATTATACATATATCGTATATAAGATTTATCTCGGGATCCTGGCCATCTGGAAAGACACCATTTTCAACAAAATTGTTCAGGTGGCCACCTAGACGCCGCAAGTCAATGCCTGACGCCATTTTGGAATCCAAGACAGCTGTTTGTGGTTTTATAAAAACTGGGAATTACTGTCAAAACCATGCAAAATGTTTATGTTTGGATAAGGAACGTCGTTTGAAGGCCAAAAATCGATGTCAGATACCATTTTGGAATTCGAAACGGTGGCTTTTGTTGCGAAAAAAAAATGAGAAATAGTGTCACATACCTTGCAATATGGATATTTTTCGATCAGGAATGGAAAATTTAAGCTGGAAATCGAAGCCCGACCTCATTTTGTAACTCAAGATGGCTGCTTCAATTTAAAAAAAAAAAAAATCAGACCGTGCAATATCGTTGTTGCTACTCCTTTACTGATCAGAACTAGTGAAATGGCACAGAGAACCACATAGATGGAGCTTGGGAGTAGCTTTACCATCTTCAATGTACAAGTTCACTAATTCTATTTATAGATCAGTACCGTCGCCTGCCATGTCCTCACGGTCTTTTGGGTAGGGGGGGGGGGGGGGGGGGAGGATGATTAGTATGGCAAACGTTGTTATTAGAGACCGTGATCACCACTGCATCTCTACGATTGCCAAGGGAAGGATAGTTGTGTTAGTGAGGCAGGTTATTTTTAGATCATGGATGCACTGTAGTAAGTGAAGCGATCAATGAAAGAAAGCGCAGTAGACTGATTTTTATTTTAAATCTAGTGGTGATAGAAAGAGGCAAGTGACAAATGGCAAGGAAGGGGACGGGCCTGGGATTGAACTCCCGACCATCTGCTCAATAAACAGAACGGGTAACCACTGAGCACCCGGCCGCGCCTGGAACTCATGATGGCTGCTTCTATTTCGGAAAAAGTGAGAAATATTGTCGAATACCCTGCAATATGGATATTTTTGGAACACAGACGACGTCATGATGAAAGAAATCGATCGAGGCTTCAGTTTATGTGTATAGTGGTTAAAACCTGTCAAAAAGCCTGCAAATGGATTATTTTGAATGAAGACGGCGTATAAGGACTGAAAAGCGATGCCCATTTTGGAATCCAAAATGATGGCTTCTGATTTCAGAACAAATGGGGATGGACTGCAAAATACCCCTCCATAGGGATATTCATGGATCGGGAAAGGCATATGTAGGGTGAAAATTGAAGTCCGATCCCATTTTGGAGAAGATTCAATAATGATGTCACGCAGTAATGGGGGGGAGGGGGGTTGGTAAAACGTGACAATCCATACAGAAAAATTTGAAGGTCCATACAAAAAACGTGACAAGGGGGGGAGGGGGTTATAAAAAGTCACTTTTTGCGTGACATCATTATTGAACGTTCCCAAACCAAAAATGCGCCTTCCGGTTTTGTAAAGAGTGGGAAGAGTGATGACCCCAAAAGTTGTCTAAATCTTTTACTAAATACACCACTGGTGCACATAAACCTGCTTCCCCTGAATGCACATTCTCACAAAATGGGATTTATAAATTTATTGGAGTCACATTTTTTTTATCAATTAGTGAATGAAATAGTCAGTCTATAGAAGTGCAATAATCAAGGATCGCCCAATTATGAACCTTTAAAAGAGAAAGTGCACAATTTGGGACTTTAAAACAAATGAACAGCTCTACGTGACTCATTATTTTGTCGAAAGTAGAGTTCTTAGCATAAAAGTAAATTTCGTTGGTAATCGACATGAATTAGATGGATAAGTTCTTGAATTGTCAACCCCATAAGAAGTTACTCTAATTAACCCGACTCAACTTTTGACGATATTCAATCAAAAACGACTCACCTAAGTAAAGTTTGCAAAAGGAGATGGTTCTCTATCATTTTTTTCTATAAATTGACTAGGACAGTTTAAATGTACCTGTGAGAAATGTGATGACCAAACAAATCGGGCTGGTTGTCAATAACACAATACGAAGGATTTCCCCCTTCTTTTCATATGTTGCCAAGACAATGTGTGCATTCTTCGATGATTTGTATGTACTATGACCAGCATTTTGCGTGAATATTTATAGTAACTAGTGGTTAAATACGCTCGTTAAGAAACTGATAATTTTTATACACTTATTTATCACAAAGATTCATTTCTTTTAAATTCTAATTTTTCAGAAAAATGATTTTTTTCTGGATAACTGACTTAGCAAAAAAAAGTTCACCGAAACAGCGTTTTTGAAACAGGTGAGTAAAATCATGAGTATCACACTTCAGTTAAAATAAGTTGCTGCAACTTGGTAACTACTGAATTGAGTTGCAAAGCAGTTATGTCTACCCAATCACAACACCATGTACGAGGTATAATGCGCCCGATATAACAATGTACGATTTAATTGTTTGCATACCTGCAGGCGCTATATTTGAGTAACTATTGCATGAAGATGCGTTTAAAATTCATTTACAGAGTCAACCCATGCTAATGGGCAACTCATGGGTCGGCTTGAATTCGATCGATGTTTACTAATTGGCAACGTGGTACTCCTAACTATCTCTACTCACTTTTGAGTAGCCATACTTCCGACGAATTGGAGTCCATCGTACTCAAATTTGGGTTGTAGCGTGTAGCTCGTAACTCCAATTTGAATTCCGACGGTCGTTTTGGCGTAACCAAACAGACGCATTGGGGCAACCCAGAACCAATTCAGAGCGTCAGACACTTAAAACGATAATTTGAGATTGAAAATGATTATGTTTACTCCGTATGCCGTATAGTTCGTATCAAAATAAGTTGATTAGTGTAAAATTTACGGTTATTTTGTCATTTATAACCACGAAAACTTTTACATGCATACATATACATCGGAATACTCCGAAACTTGGTAAATTAGTAATTGTTTTGAATAAAAACAATTGGAATCCATGCTTACCTCATCAATCAGACCAAGGCCGGTGTGGTTTCTGCTGTATACAGAAGTGGTTTCCATTTTAATCGGTTCATGGCTGTACCTCGCTAGCCTCGCTGTCTGCGGAGAGTCCGCAGGTCGATTTCTACTTGATCGATCCACGTTGCTCGTTGCGCGCCTCTTTTTCTTAAACCCGTCGGTTCGTTTGCGAGTACCATTTCAACTGGGCTGTCGTCCAACATTCTTGTGACGTTCCCAGCCCATCGTAGTCGACCGATTTTTGCGATGTGTTCGATGGAAGGTTCTCCCAGCAACTGTTGCAATTCGTGGTTCATTCGCCGCCTCCACGTTCCGTCTTTCATTTGCACTTCACCATAAATCGTAAGCAGCACCTTTTGTTCAACAACACCAAGGGCGCGTTGGTCCTTCACTAGCAATTTCCATGTTTCGTGGCCGTAGAGAACTATCGGTCTAATTAATGTCTCGTACATGGTCAACTTTGTAGTTCGGCGAACTTGGTTCATTCTTACCGTTCTTTGGAGTCCAAAGTAGGCAGAGAGATACAAAGCTCTGCTGGTGTCGTTATCGGCGGTCACCAATGAGCCCAGATACACGAATCGTCTACTACCTTGATTTCATCACCGTCGATCTGAACTCGTGGTAGGAGACTATCATTATCTTCTCGTGAGCCTCTTCCCTTTATGTATTCTCTTTTTAATGCATGAATCCGAAGCCTAATCTTACCAGCTTCAGGCTTAAGTCTGATGTACGTTTCCGCCATTGCCTCAAAATTACACGCTACGATATCAACGTTGTTGGCGAAGCCAAATAGTTGGACAGACTTCCTGACGATCGTGCCTTGCGTGTCTATCCCAGCTCTTCGAATCACACCCTCCAATGCAATGTTATACAACAAACACGACAATCCATCACCTTGCCGTACTCCTCTCCAAGATTTAAAGCGATTCAAGGGTGTCCCTGATACTCGGACGATACACATCACTCAACCCATCGTTGCTTTGACCAACCGCATCATTTTTTCCGGAAATCTATTCTATCATTAAAAATATGTAAAGTTTAGGAAAATGTGTCTTAACACGAAATATCAGAGTGGCTCGTTTTACCCCAGGGGTGTCTTTTAAACCTTGTTCATTATTTTCGTAACCATAAGACTTATATTGGAAAAATGAAGTCAGAATTATATAGGAGCACATAGGGTATGTGTCCCTTAACTCAGCCTATTATGCAACCATCGATTACATTTTTTATTATAACTCATAAAGTTTTTAAGCTGTAAGCGAGATTCAACTAGTTATACACTCGCAAAGATATGTTTGATAAGAGATTTGGTAGTATGTACCACGAAAAGTTACACAACTCTTATAATAAAGTCGGAAACATTCGAAGGGATGTGGATTTAATGTCGGTCTATAAGCACCAAATTGGGTCTATTTGTGGATGCAACTTCGTCCCATTCGATGGATTTATTACTATATGCAGTCTTTGTACCATTTTTTTTTTTCTAATTTTATGAATTAAAGCATTGCTAGCTGCATTCGATTTACTTAATACAACATTTCCCAAAACAAACTTAAGTAAAACTGCCTTTAAACATTTAAGTAGTGTTCATATATGATTTATCAGCCATTCAGTAATGAAAACATTATAATTCACTATACAATGATTTTGTCTCTTCGATTTGTGTTGAGATGAGCCACTTGCACAAACTCATGCATTTCCACTTGAAATTTTACCAATATCAACCTTTTTACTACGTTATCGATATAACAGGCCATAGTTGGGAACATACAAAAAAATATGTCCTCAACATTGGGGCTACGATTTTCTTGTAAAATCATTGTTATTTTAGCTATGTGAAAAGTGAGTTTGTAACGTGTAACTATTTTCTGCTCATCCAGACTGCATTACTTGCTGTATCGATTCAAATAGCCAAATTTTGATCATTTGAAGATCGTGTAGATCATCTGTTCAGCTTAACCAGTGAAATCAAGATGCCCCAAAAGTTCAAGAAATCGAAAATTACGCGGAAGTTAACAACTACAAGTTGATTAATATTGTCTGAATTGCTTCAGATTACATCGGTCATCCTAATAGCAGCATGATTTTGTTGATTATCGCTAAATTAATGACACATTTGGTACATAGGCCGAATGAAGGAGCTAGGCTAGCATTACATCCCCTTACCCTACATTAATATAATTAAGTGTGTATTTATTTTTTGTTCTGTATGATAAAAAAAAACCTGAAAATTTTAGCAAATCTTATTCATAGTGTATTGTTTACATCTGTCTAGTTTCATGGTTATTATTTCAGTAGGGGGCTATTCAAAAACCACGTAGACTTTTATGGTGGGAGGGGGGGGTTACCAAAGTCTACGCTCCATACAAAATTCCAAAAAATTGTATGGAGAAAAGTCTACGAGGGGGGAGAGGTGGGGGGGGGGGAGGTCTGAGATTTTCAAGAATGAGTCTACGTGGTTTATGAACAGGCCCTAGGTCCAGTCATGTCGTCGAAATAATAAATTCGAGACATAAACATGTTTCTGCACAATCAAAATCCAGAGGCGTCACACTGAGAGATCGCTAGAAAGCTTGGAATTGCAAATACATCTGGCGATATAAGGATGCGAAGGATCAACTCTATTTTGGCTTGATATAGCATCCTGCCACTACAAACGAAACGTGTTGGAATGGTATCGAGCCAACGGTGTCAATTTTGTGCCAAAAGATATGAACTCTCCAAATTCACCGGAACTTCGCCCAATAAATAAATTGGGCAAATTATGAAGGCGGAACTTCACAAAAATCCGAAAATATTAAAACAGGGCTAGAGTTGAAGGCAATTTGGATGAAAACGACAACACTGGGAAAATCGGTTGTACAAAATTTAATGGAAGAAGTGAATAGGAAGATGCGGGCATTCGGGATGGGAGATGAAATTGAATAAAACAAATTTAGATAATCATAGTTATTCATTCCCTGAAAATTATAAGAAAATCCAATAATTGGTTTAATTTTGGTGAGTGAATATGTGCCATTTTTATCGAATTCACCTTTTAATTAGAGTAGCCAACACATATGCGTTCCATGGAACTAACCAATGAATTTCATAAGTTTGAACTACAAAACATACACAATTGCCATAAGCGAATCATCACAAGTGGTTGTAACAACAATCATAGCATTTCATAAGGCTATTTAATGATTTCTAAAAGTTAGTTGTAAGAATGATCACTTCATACCTATCCTTTCTAATCATAAGGACTTAGCTGTTGAACAAAGAGATCGCTGAAAATTCGAATAAATACCTTGCATCTCATGACAAAATGTTATTTTATTGAACCAAATCTGATTAACTTCACAAAAACTTGAAGGCAGCTTCAATAATCTATGCGTTGAAACTGAATAGGTGTAACTGAATTTTACTGAAACCTTCACTACCCGGGCACCTTGGTGTTTCGTTCGAAAAAACTCAACCGAGGGTAGACAGGTATTCGATTTGATAACATAGCCTACACAACCTTTAATTTTCCTCAAGATGCGTAGCTGACCATTTCGATCTTCTTACAGTTCTTCCTGTAAGTGCGTTTCTTATTTATTTCATTTTTTTTCTTCTCCAAACCCCTCTTTGCGCTGCGCTGGCAGTGCGGTAAATTCACTTTGCATTTCATTTTCTTCCTACTCTTGCCCGTTGCCGCGCGTTGATTGACTTGGAAAAAATCGATCTTGAATTGAACCGACCGAATGGACCGGGGCTCGGATTGAATGGAACGCGTGGCGATGAATGGATGCGTAAAACCGGACAGCCCGTTTTGACCTTGGACGGGTACGGCGAAGGTTGAAGCTCTAAATAGTTTAGAGCATTTCCGGTTTCAGAATGAAAGCGATCGAGGCTCGGAGCTGCACGCGCAGAGGGCTGGAATTAATGATGCTGCACAGGTGTGGACGGCGCGGTTTCAGCTGTTGCACATCGGAATGGCAGTCGGTGGTGGGTGGGAATGGATTTTCTAATCGGGCATTCCGATAGTGCTGGACGGAGGATTGGGATATAGGAAAATGCAGCTGTTCGAATAAAAGGTTGTAATAAATGTTCTCATAGTTCATGCATTCACCTTAGCCAAACTCTTATCTTTCGCCATTTGTTATAATTATCATGGTGAATTTGATTTTGATCCAAAAAATCAAAACTGGGTCTGTTAATATTTTAACAAACGTCAGTTGATTTGTATGTATACGAAACCTACCTCAGTTGAAGGATCACACCGATTCGGATTTCGGTTTCACACTGGATTTAAACAAACCCGGATAATAAATAATAATATTGTTGTTGGAAATTATACGCTATCCGATAGATAGATGTACATTGTTTTGTACTAGAACTCTACATGTTACAAAAAATAGGATCCAAAGAATAAATCGACAAGGAGTTTTCATAAGGGCCACTGTCACAAACGTAAACAATAGCTTCTTCCGCAAACTTCTCGAGAATGCTAACTTAATCATAGTGAATTACCACGATGATTGTTTAGAAGAGCACCCTTTATAATAGTAGTTTACTTGAGCGAGTTTGCATTTTCAAGAAATTTGCGGAAGAAGCAACTGTTTACGTTTGTGACATTGGCCGTTATGAAAAATTCATGGAGATATAGATATGGCGGTCTAAGTATGCCGACGAGTGCCAATTGTGCCGGTCATCAAGTTGGCTATGATTGTTTAATACTAACGTATTGACAGATTGGATGTTTTGAACTGTAATCAAAAATAAACAAGGAGCAATCAACTGAGCAAAGCAATATGCTAGCTCTTTAAAACCCCGTTCGCACTACAACCTATATTACGCGATATGGAGTATCTTGATATCAAATGCCATGCACATTATTTCCAGTGAAAACAAGATGTATAGATGCTGATATCAAGATCGCCTATATCACGTAATATCGGCTGTAGTCTGAATTGGTGTAAATTGTCTACCAGCGCAGTCATTTAATATAATTATTAATTTAACCCTATTCCAGCGTATTTCAGCAAAGTGTCGGTAGTTGTTCCAAAATGTGCTAAACCCCGTTCCCGAGCTGTGCCTATTCTAGTTTCTATGTGATATGTCGAGTGATTTACCTCCTTGTTAAATTTATATTATTTGAAGCTTATGTTTTTTTTTCCTTCTTTGGGGATACGAAACTAGTAACTGGTCGAATACTTGTCTTAGGTTTACAAGTATTAACATTTCTGAACAATTTATTAAGTACCATCGATTAAGTATCCAGAGAACAAGGAATTTCCGGGGTGATCTCGTTTGAAAATGGAATCAAAATCCTCGGAAACTATTTTTAAATGATTTCATAAAAATACGATTACATAAGCAAAAAACCCCATCGCATAAAACATTGCACGAAAGCGAACTGTCAACTAGTTACGATAGTATCATTTAGAGAAACTGTAACTATGCCTTAAATTTTTATTTTTAAATCTAAATGAAATCTTAGGCTTTCAAAATAGACAACAATATCGTTGTCCCCAAAAAATCATCTAGATTTTCAGCCCTGGGCTGGTTCACCTCCCGTGGTAAAGCTTGATTCAAAGTAAATCTGGACGCACGGATTGATACGCCACCGCGTCCCTGGTGGTTTGAACTTTGACAGGCATTTGTAGATGCAAAATAGTAATGAAAATAGCAACAGTGTTAAAATTCCCAAAGTCTACGGTTTGTAATGTAATCAAACGTTACAAGCATACTCTGAGGGTGGATAAACCACAGCGCATCTACCATGAAAGTGACACTAGGGACAAAGAGCTGCAGAGAAAGGTGTTGAGGTACGTGATTTTTCAAAGAAATACGATTCCAAGTTTTCCACCGTGTGTAACATCCTTTCAAGAGAAGGATATAAGTCTTTTTGTGCCAACGAACGCGTTTTGACGAAATTTGATGGCTGTATTTTAATGGATGACGAAACATATCTCAAAATGGATTATAAACAAATCCCCGGACGAAAATTTTACCTGGCAACTGGTTATGGGGATGTCCCTTCCAGGTATAAAGTTGTTTTTGCTGATAAGTTTGCTCGGAAACTAATGCCACTACTCTAAGGAGGTACTAGAATGGTATGCTGCAAACAATGTATATTTCGTCGCCGAAGAGATTAGTCAACCGAATTGCCCTGAGATCAGACCGATTGAAACATATTGGCCAAATGTCAAGCGAAAACTTCGAGGCTGCGGTATAGAAATGACAAATGCACAGCAAATGCGTTTAAAGTGGAATAAGTTCGCCGGTACAGGGTCACCATCGACTGTGCAGATCATGATGCCATCTATCACAAGTAAAGTGCGACAGTTCGTTCGAAAAGGTGAAATGTGATAACTTGTTATACATCGAAAGCTGAATAAATACCCTTTTGTTTGACATTTTGATCAACCGTGTTGATCATATTGTTTAATTCTTAAGTTATGATCTCTTGAATGCTTCCAAATTTACTTTGAACCGGGCGTTATTTTGTCTCCCCGCCGCGGTGCACTCTGGAAACGTTAAGCTCCTCTTAACGGCTAAACGAACTACAACGGAGGAAGCGCGGGATCCGGCAGGAAGCCGTAAGCGGTCGTGACATAGGGAACAGGGACGACCCTGGGGTAGCCGCTCCCAGACGTCCCAATCTCGGTCCTGGCCCTGGCTTTCTCGATCGGAGGAAGGACCATAGGACGCGAGGTTCGGCAGGTACATACCGTAAGTGGTCGGGAAAAGAGATCGCGGACTCTGCTAGGATCCGTGAGCATCTCGATTGAATCAGCGTCAGGTCGGCGAAGCTTACTACTAAAGACCGATGTAGTTAGACATAGTGGGTGCGTAAAGCACGCTAGCCTCCCTCCCTGAAGTAATACCAAAAGGAGAAGGCCGGGGTACGGATGAGTTTTAGTGGGTCGAGGTCGCATCGCCCTGATTTCTTTAGTCTGTTTACAAGTTTCGTTTAGTCTGTTTACAGGTTTTACATCTCGTCTAAAAAAACACGGATATGACTACCAAAGCCAATAGACAGCTGGGTTTCATGTTCAAGATCTCCGACGAGTTCCAGGATTCCATCTTTCTGAAGGCATTGTAATCCTCTCTCTCGTGCGTTCTGTACTGGAATTTGGAGCCTTGGCGTGGTGCCCGTATCAAAGAATCTGGATAGAAGCTGTTCAAAGAAAATTTGTTCGTTATGGTCTCCGTCATCTGTCGTGGAATGATCCTATCAACCTACCAGCGTACCAACGATCCTGCTCACTCTTGGGTATTGAAACATTAGAGCATAGGCGTACGAGCATGCAAGCAGTTTTTGCGGAAAAAGTGCTGCAAGGTGAAACCGACTCTCGAGGATTTCTGGCCGAATTCTTTATCCACGCTCCTGAATGAGTTCTGCAAACAAGAAATTTTCTGCAGCTTGGAATCCGTGCTGCAAGCTACGGCCAACACGATCCAATTCGATTCATGTCATCGCGCTTCAATGAACTCTACGCTCTATTCGACATTAACTGTTCCACTGTGACCTTCCGTCACCGGATTCAGTGTAGTTTGATGGAGAGCCTCTAGCTCAGAAATGCTGGCATGCACTAAAAGGTGTCCTCAGTTAAATTGCACCACTTTCAATAAGCTGTAACATTTCGCCCTTAGGGTTGATTCTAACGAATTTTTGTTTAAAATGACCTCAGCGTGTATTGTTTACATAGCGTGGGTTTCATTGTGATATGTGTCGTAGTTTCGAAAATGGAGTCGAAGGAACAGCAAGTGCGCGCAAACATTTTGCACACGGACCTCGACAACCCACTTCTTTTGCACGAAGCCATCGGAAGGATGTTGATAATTCACCAGTCTACAGTGTCTCGTGTCATAAAACGTTTCGGGGAACGGTTAACTGTCGATCGTAAGAAAGTGTTCCGTACTGTGTGAAGGATCACAAGCGAGTGGTTGCTGCCTTTAAACGCAAACCTAACTGTTCCGTTCAGGATGTCTCGAAAAAGCTGTACTTGATCAAAAGTTTCGTGCAGAAAGCTAAGAAACGAGCCGGACTCCGTTTATTCAAAGTTAAGAAAGCTCCAAACCGCAGATGTTGACGAAACCACACAGCTGCATCATGGACGATGAAACACACGTACAAGTGGGCTTTAAACAAATTCCCGGCAACCAGTATGTGACTGCGAAAGACAAGTTCGATGTTCCAGAGTCTCTCAGGAAAAAGTAAGTGTCAAAGTTGCCCAAGAAACTCATGATTTGGCAGGCAATTTGTTCTTGTGGTAAACGGAGCAAGCTTTTCGTGAGAACTTCAACAGTAAATGATCAAGTATAAGTTCCTACAATTTTTTGGCCGGACCTAGTCACTAATCCAAGGATGTTCTGGAGTGGTACAAGACGCATGGTGTCAATTTCGTGCCGAAGGATCTTAATCCCCAAGAAGAAAGTTCGGGCTTTTAGATTTGGTAAAGAAATGCAGTGATATAAAAATACCTAAACCATGATTAGACAATGAATTTTGGTTTCTGAATATTTCATGACAATCGGTTCAGAGACTTGTGTTTGAGGTGTGTGTGTGTGTGTGTGTGTGTGTGTGTGTGTGTTACAATTAATTTTGTATTACTTGCTTTGTATTCCCTGGTTGAGAGATAGGGGTTCTTTACGCCACATGGCCTTACCCTATTACATTTCAATCAGACGTTAAGTCAGTTGGAATTATATCAACTAATAAATAAGTTATTTACGAAAGTTGAATTAAACAACAAATTGTCGAGCGATACAGCAGACCGTCAGTGTTGTTCCGCAGACGTAGTTCACTCTCATCCTTCTTCTGTTGAAGTTAGCCAGGATCCAGAGGTACTTTGGTGAGCTTCGTGATACATCGTGCCTGGTTTAGAAATAATCCGTTTTCATCCTTCTCGATCTTGAGTTCACCTAATGCTGTTTCGTTGAAATGTTGAACTCCTCTTCAATCCTACAGGCATCTAACATGTCGTCCACTTAGATAAGTATGTAGGTGAACGTGTTCACCACTTTGTACACCTCAGCTCCCGAAAATCTGCATTGAAGTTTTGATTCCATGAATGGGCGGATTTCTTGAGTCCGTATATACTCCGTTTCAGCAAGCTCACTGTGTTGGGTCTGCCCATGGAATAGCCTTCCATTTACCTCATGTACATGGTTTCCCCCAACTACCCATGTAGGTATGAAGTTTTAACGTCCATGTTCTAAACGAACATCTAGCTTAGCGCTATAAGTAGCGTCCTGAGGGTCACCTGCTTGGCCACAGGTGCAAAGACCTCTTCAAAACCCACATCATGCTTTTGAGTAAAGCCTTGAGCCAGAAGTTTTGCTTTGTTCCGCACGATGTTCCTCTTTAAGTCCTGTACTGTTCTCAATAAAAGGCTGATACACGTCGTCCATTGCTTGCATCCAAAGCTTCGTTTTTGGTTCGCTTAAAGCTTCGGATGGCGTGCTTCTCTACTGACAAGAGGTTTACGTCTGGCCGCTAGTCCTTGCTGAACCCACTAGGTCCAAGTCTAGCATAGTTATCTACATTTGCGTTAGACTCAGTCTGATTGTCTGTAATGCGATCGGTGGTCCACTATTTGGGAAGACATATTGCACCTCAACGCCTATGACTCAGGCGGTTTTGAATATCATTTCGTTATTAGTGCGTTGTTTGTCACGCCGTCTACGAAATTTTCATTTTATCAGCTTGGTGTATGTTCTTCACATCTTGATTTGATGACGGATTTCTGAGTGCTTTGAATGATCCTCTGGCTTTCGATTCGTGTACTCCTTAACATTTTCGTTGCTTTTTGTTTTCAGTTTCATCCCGGTATGTCGATCAGTCATGCAACGGAGATTCTCAAATTTATTGCAAACAATGTCCGCAGATTTTTTCTCTAGTAAATACATAAAGATGCTACGAGTCTTTTCAGCGGTTAAGGTCTAATAGTAGCAGCTGCCACCCAACAGCAACGGTTCGGATTCCAACTATTTTCAGTGCACCAGATGCAAGGGAACTTGATTTATTGAAAAGCAAACGAGCCTCTACATATTCCACGCAGGATACCAAGCCACACTTCATTCGTTGTAAGCTGTGGTAATTGATGTTACCAAGCCTCTTGTGCCACAAAGCTGCACCATAATTGCATGGCCGTTTGGCCAGCATTCGGCTTCAAGTTTATACTTTCCTTGACAACTGCCGCACCACCACACTTTTGCTTGAGGTATCTCGATGCTACTCCGACTTCGTGATAGGCTTGGATGCTCCGGAATCGAAGAACCAATCGTCGATATCTTCTTCAATCCCTGACATATCCGTACAACAGGGAGCCAAACCATATTTCTTTGGTTATCTCGTTGACCACTCCCTCGCAATTTGTCCAAACATGTGACAGCGCATGTACCCTTCCCTGAAGACGGATTTGAATGGAGTTGGTATATTCTGCTTGCCCATTTTTTTATGTAGGGTATAGACTTAGTTCCTTTCGTTACATACATTTATTTGTTCAACATCACATTTAGGATAAGACATAATCAACAATAGTACGCCACAAAACTCGGTTTGCGGCTGCCGCTCTCCAACCTCGGTCACGCCCAATGCTCGCCAGATCACGGTCCACCTGGTCCGCCCATCGTGCTCTCTGTGCTCCACGCCTTCTTGTGCCCACCGCATCAGTAGCGAACACCAACTTTGCAGGGTTGTTGTCCGGCATTCTTGCAACATGCCCTGCCCACCAACTATTTTCGTCCGGGGCTGCTGCAAGTCAATTGATAAAGCGGTATTTTTTTCTGGAAACAACAGGGTTGCTGATTGGCGATGCATTGTGGATCCACGGTGGCAGGTAGTCACGAAAACCGCTAGTTTCGTTAGATATGCACTCCGAAGGCTTCTTGGCG
This sequence comes from Aedes japonicus, assembly GCA_034211315.2. Lineage (NCBI taxonomy): Eukaryota > Metazoa > Arthropoda > Insecta > Diptera > Culicidae > Aedes > Aedes japonicus. The sequence goes on from JASCZW010007170.1 coordinate 25,778, forward strand.
AAATCGATTCCTACTGCCGCTATGAACATCGCTGCGCACCATCAATCTACCAACCTACGAAGGCGGAATCTACAACACTTTTCGTGTTTGACCTGCTTGGACATAACATTGACTGCTCCGAACTCTTGGCAAAGCTCAATTTCAACACTCCTTCAAGATCTATTCGGAACGCAATTTCTTCGACTTTCTGTTCATCGTACAGTACGGGCAGAATAACCTCTCGATGTTTGTTGTGCAGTGTTCAATGATGTTTACCACCTGTATGATTTTAATGTAAGCAAGAATACTTTTAAATTAACGATAAGGGATAGTAATTAAGCCAATGTCTGTGCGTTATATTTTTAATCGAAGACAAAAACAATAAAAATAAATAAATAAAAAATAAATTATATCAGGTCGTTTTTCAAATGCATACGTTAAAGTGGTGTTGGTATAGAAAGCTCTTGGTGAAAACTCATTGAAAACTTGTGCCTAAGCCAGTTAGACTTATTTGCTAGACAGTTAGTGAACTATGCATTCATAACTCCATACACAACATTTTCGCTGGTATGAACAACCAATAATTCCACGTCAACGACTAAAACACGCTCAGACCGCGTTCCCTTCCCGGAACCAGCAATCATCCATGTTCATTTCAATCGCCACCGGAAACGTTTACTTCCGAAAAATGAAAACCTTCTTAAGGCACGAATCAGATTAGGTTCATTTTCTTTTTTAAAAGCAACAGAGCAAACCACAGAGTACGAAGGGAGCCTGCATTCCTAGCCGGAAAGAAGCGTTAGCTCAGCTGCCAATTAAAGGGAGAACACGCTTGTGGAGGGGATGATTTCGTTCTTCCAAAGACTCGGGAGAATCTGGAAAAGTGCGAGTGGAATTTCAGGAAGTATTTAAATCATCTCAACACCGCCAGCAGGAATTTCTTCCATTGCCCCCTCTCCCCCGTGCAGCAAAGCGGCAGCATTGGAAGTGGCAGTGGCGCTTAGATGGTGGTGTCTTTATCGCACCACCACCATCGCCCGCGCCTGGCCCAGCACCGACGAGTGGTGGGGGAAGGCGAATTCCATCCATATGTTCCTCGCACCCTCTTCTGTATTTTTGTTTCAACTCTCTTTTATCCACTGGATAATTTTTCCTTCCGCGTTCCTTCCGCGAATGAGGGAAGGAACGGGGAAGGAAAACTCGTGAGAGGAACCCCTTGTTCGAATGCACCTTCACGCACGCGGTGCTCCAAAATGGGAGCTGTTTTGATAAAACATGAGTATTGAAACTAACAAAGTAGGCGAATTTAGCTCTTATCGTCGTGTTGTTGAGCATCGTTGCAATATCCAAATCGAAGGAGTACACGCATAAGGAATCATATTTCTGCTCAGCATCGAAGCGAAAACCGAAAACAGATGAAAATAATATGGGAGGCGTTGCTGGCGTAAAAGGGGGGAACGAGAAGAGAGCAATTTGTAACAATTTAATCGTAAATGTATACCCCCTTTAATTTAATGCAACCGGCACGATGCGGCTGATGGTGCCCTGGTCTCCTCCGGCCAACCAGCCAGCCAGCCAACTAGAAGATCTGTTTTTGCCTCTTTTTTCCGCACTGTCCGGTTGGCAACTCCAATGGTCATCCCCGCGGGTTGGTCTTTCCGCTGGGAACCAGACGCCACGGACAAGGGAACGAGAACGGAAATCACGGCTATACCTACGTGTGTACGGGGGAAAATGGCCAAAAGAGAACGCGTGAAAGAAAAATGAATTATAGTAAAAATTAACTTATTTACCGCTCATTACAAAGGCGCTACCTGCTCCTACCTTCGTATCATCGTGGGTTCCGTGGCTGAGGACCGGTACATTGGATCCGAGGGAGGGGAAATTCGCAACAACCAGTAGCCGGTGGTGGGTGGGTCGAGCGTGGGTGATAATTATTTTCCCAGCAAATTGTGCGCCTCCAAACTAGGCCCAGCACTGTCCAAACTGTCCGATGATGCCGGAGAACGGGCCAAGAGGTAAACAATGGCTCATTAAGATCTAATACAATTAACGAAATTACTGATTAGTGCAGTGTTTCTGTCAAACTGTCGCCTGGGCATGGGAGCGATGGGGTGGACTGACATTCGAAGTCTTGCTGACCTGTCGTCAAGGGGAGGTCGGGGGTTGCTTGGACTGGTTGTTGGCGTTTTGGGTGGTTTGTGTTCGAGTTTTCAGAATCGTTTTGGAATTCACGCGAATGAGGTATTTGTTAAACGAATCTATTGGGTATCGGAGTGGTTGCTAGATGGTGGATTGAGTTTCAAATCGAATGCCTAATTGCTGGAACAAGTCAGAATGTTGGAAAATCGTTTCTACGGACCATGTTTTTTTTTGCGATGAAAAACGGTCTAAAGTTAGACTAAATGCCAAATGGGTATTGGAATTGAGACCGTAAAATGGGAAAACATTGATCAAATTTAAGATTTTAGTTTTTGCTAGAAAATTTTTGGCGAATCAGAGTAATGCTGTTTTGATTACAAAAAAGGAAAATTTACTACAAACTAAATAAATTTATATATCAGGCATTCAATAGCACTTAGAACAAACATTTAAAGTTGTATTGACTGATGTCCTTAACTTCAGAGTGGTTTTTTTTTGTCTGTTTAAGTTCCAACAAACTGAATCAGATAGGCCGTTAAAAGTTCCCATTCCAATGGAACTAATGGATTTCTATAAAGTAGAAAGATTTTTAAAGTAATCAACTATTTTTATGCGTAATCAGGCAGCTCCGTAAGCTTTGAGATTTGACCATATGCGTAGAACAAATTCTCTCTTGATCCTCCTCTATTGCATCTGAAAATATTTGCGCTAAGGAGTCGAACACCCTGTATAACCCTAACCAATTTTACTTTCAGCCAAATTTTCTAACACAAGGTAAGCAATCAAATGACCACTACAAAGTATACTAAATATCCATGAAACAATATATAACGGGCAAATAGAGGGACCATCAGGGCACCCAAGTGAAACGATTTGGACAGAGAGCATGGGACTGCTTTCTCCCTATTGTTAACATTTCGCGGAACGAGGGCGGGTTCTCCGACCCCATCTATTGGGATTATTCTGTCAATCGAGGGCTCTATTATAGTGCTGTTCATGTGAACTTGCTTTTGAAAGGAGATTCCCTCCCCTATTTGGGCTTGATGATCACAAACAACAATAGAAGCCTGTTTAAATCGTTTTTTTTTTTTTCAGTTTTAGAAGACTTGCAAAAGAGTAAATCGGACCTGCTCATCATATTCCGTACTATTGTACATTTAATAGTAACGTTGACAAGGAGCTATAGTGTAGAGTTCTTTCTTTGATTCTGAAAGTTTTTGAACATGTTTATAATTCTTCATCTTAAAAATAATTTCCATTTGATGGAAGTGAACCGGCAGCGATTTTGCGAAAAGTGATTCCAGCGAATTTGGTGTTTCGTAGTGCGTTTGAAAGTTTGCTTCGGATATGTGGTACTATGCAACTAGATTACTATTCCAGCTGTTTTGGAATAGTACTACAGGATGTCCGAATAATATTCGTACAACAAAATGGTGTTAAAACTATCTTTTATTTTTGGATTAAGAAATCAATTTGTATTGTTTTTTTTAGCAATATGTTTACTAATAACAAGTTTTATCACAAGTAAGCTGAATCCGGTGTGAGCCTTGCTACGCATGCAACTAAATGATTAAAAATTTAATAGAACTGGCGCGTTTATAATTTTTTCGGAATGAATTTGGTTAAAATATTTTCGTTTGCTAATGTGTGTAATTTCTGCAAAAAACAAAGGTTTGTGCAATTAATTTAACCCTTGGACCGGTGCTTTCGAACGGTTTTTCTTTCTGTCTAGCAGCACTTATATATACTATCAGTTTGAACGTAGTTTTCCCTTGCATAACCTTAGATTAACTTCTTGTGCATACTGTAGCACTGAGAGTAACTCAAACACCCCCCATGACTAAGAAGGGGTTCAAACTTCTATCAGAACATGCTGCCAACCCGAGAAATACATATTTTTTGTATGAGTTGCATGGATAATTCACATGATTGGTTCAAATTAATGTTTATGTTGTTTGAGAGAGCCCCCTCCCCTCCCAGAGTAGAGGGGTCTCAAACCACCTAAGAAAAAAGTTCTGACTCCTTAAAATCCCCACATGCCAATTTTGGTTCCATTTTCTTGATTAGTTCTCGAATTGTGCAGAAATGTGTATTTTATTTGTATGAGAATCCCTCTTTCAAACGGGGGAGGAGTCTCGATCCATCATGAGAATCTTGTCCGGCACAAAAACCCCTGCATAAACATTTTCATAACAGTAGGGATAGTTGTCATGTTTTGTTTAAATTTGAGTTTCATTTGTATGGAAGCCTCCCCCCCCCCTCCTCTTACAAAGAGAGGAAGGGTTTAAAAACCCCCTGCATACAAATTTGAATAGCTGTAGGGATAGTTCTCAGGTTTGGGTAAAATTTGAGTTTCATTTGTATGGGAGCCTCCCTTTCCAGAAAGAAGAGGGGTCAGAAACCACCATTATAACATTTCTCGCCTTCAAAAACTCGCCCATGCGAAATTTGGTTCCATTTGTTTGATTAGTTCGCGAGTTATGCAAAAAAATCTGTTTAATTTGTTTGAGACCAATCCCTTCCTGATAAAGGAGCGGTTTCAAATCACCATAGACACATTTCTTACCTCCAAGAACCCCAACATGCCAATTTTGGTTACATTTGCTTGAGTAATTCTTGAATTATGCTAAAATTTGTGTTTCATTTGTATGGGAGCCCCCCTGCCAGAGGGTGGAGGGATCTCAAACTATCTTAAGCCTTTTTCCCGGACCCAAAAACCATTGCATACAAATTTGCATAGTAGTACGGATAGTTCTCATGTTTTGTTGAAATTTGTGTTTTCTGGAGAGAGAGAACGGGTCTTGAATAGCCATTAAAACATTTCTTGCCTTCAAAAACTCACCCATGCCAAATTTTGTCCCTATGCTTGATTAGTTCTCGGGGTATGCAGATATTTGTTTTTCATTTGCATGGGAGCCTCCCTTTGTAGAGGCAGGAGGGACCTCAAAGTACCATGAGAACATTTTTCGCTTTCAAAAACCTCCACATAACAAATTTGGTTCCATTTGCTAAGTTGGCCTACGACTTATGCAGAAATATGTGTTTCCTATGTATGGAAGCCCCCTTTTTTAGAAAAGATGGGGGTTTAAAATGACTTTAGAAACATTTTTACGTTCATAAACATCCAACATAAAATTTGGCTCCATTTGCTTAATTTATTCTCGAGTTATGCAGAAAATTGTATTTCATTTGTGTGGGGGCCACCCTCTTCCAAAGAGAGGAGGGGTCTCAAACCACCATAGAAACATGTCTTGCCATATAAAAACTCCATCTACCAAATTTGGTTCCATTTGCTAAATTATTTCTAGAATTATGCAAAGATTTGTGTTTCCTTTTTTGGAAACCCCCTTCCCCCTCCTTACAGAGGACGAGGGAGTTTAAAATCACCATTGAAAAATTTCTTGCTCTCAATCGCTTAATTAGTTCTCGAGTTATACAGAAATTTGTGTTTCATTCGTATGGAAGCCCCCCTACCCCCACCTTTCATTTAGGGGAGGGGTCTCGAGTCACCTAAGAAACATTTCTTGCCTTCAAAAACCTTCACCTGTCAAATTTGTTTCCATTTGCTTGATTAATTCTTGAATTATGCAGAAACTTGTGTTTCACTTGTATGAAAGCGCCCCCTTTCTGAATGGGGAGGTTTCTCAAACTACCATTGAAACATTTTTTGTCTTCAAAAACCCCAGCATGTCAAATTTGGTTCCAATTGCTTGATTAAGTCTCCAGTTATGCTGAAATTTGTGTTTCATTTGTATGGAAGCCCCCCTTCACAAAGATGGGTGGGGTCTCTAACTTTCATAAGAACCTTTCCCGGCCCCAAAAACCTCTGTATACAAATTTTCACGCCGATCGGTTCGGTAGTCTCCGAGCCTATAGGTTCAGACAGACAGAAATTCATTTAAATAAGGCTTGCTTCATTTAGAATTGGAACAAACTTTTGCTCATATTGTGGCGCTCCTGGTGGACGGATTTGGAAGTTCTTGGCGCCCACGTGTCGGGAACTTTGTCAGCTTCACGTATGTATTTTTGACATTCCGCAAATCGACTGTGCTTTGTAAACAATCAACATGGAAGCCGAAAGAAGGGAAAAAAATGTGCACAGTTATTTGTAAAATCCATTGTGGTCTGCATCTAGGCTAGCTAAACAGCTGAAATTGCCCAGAAATACCATATGGCGCGTTATCAAACGGTATAAGGAAACATTGACGACGATTCGGAAGCCTCAAGCCAATCGTCGGAGTGGAACTGTCGACCGGAAACTGCGTGGTAAGATTTTGAAGACGATTAAGAGGAATCCCAATCTGTCGGGCCGTGATTTGGCCAGAAAATTCGGTGCTGCCCATAGTACCATGAGGAGAACTCGACTCCGCGAAGGAATCAAGTCGTATCGAGCTAGCAAACAGCCAAATCGGACCATAAAACAGAATAGTGTGGCCAAAATCCGTGCCCGGAAGCTATACGACCAGGTGCTGACCAAGTTCGACGGGTGTCTTCTGATGGACGATGAAACCTATGTCAAGGCTGACTTCGGGCAAATCCCAGGTCAAAAATTTTACTTGGCAACGGCTCGGGGGATGTTCCAGCCAAATTTAAGTCTGATATTTTCAAAAATCGGCCTACGTGTTTTATGGATAGCCTTTTTATTCGGATAGCTACTTTGGGTTGGTGCAGGTAAGTAACATTGGACATTTTTCCAATCATTTGCACCTCAAAATCTCTACAAAATATAAAAATTAAATCTTCAATAAAGATCTCTAGGAGATCCAGCCTTGGCAAGAAATGGGCCGATAGAAGATAGCTCAATTCACATAAAAATGTTTCTTATATATAGCGTTTGGCATAATGAACGAATCGCATAAAGTAGTTTCATACAAAACATGTAGCCTTATAAAGAAGGCATATAATTCGCATTATGCCAAACGTACGTATGCGAAACGCACTAATGTTTCAAAAAAGTGTAGAATATTACTGACTCATTAGTTCCATCAGAAAGCTTGACCTTTCAAAAAACATGCTGAAGATACAACACTTTCTTATAAAGGGCCTTCCATAAATCACGTGGCTTTTAAAGGGGGAGAAGAGGTGCGGACATGGTCCATACCAATTTTGCCAATTTTCCATATAAAAGAGGCCACAAGAGGAAAGATCTAGAAGCTCCAAAAAATGCCACGTGTTTTATGGACGGCCCTTTGAAAAGTATACTGAAATACATGTGTTTAATTAAATACCGTGGACCCCCGCTTATTTGAACCTCATTCATATTAACGGGGTTCATTTTTAATTTATACTTCTTGTAACCTTTAAACCAAGTTTCTGGTTGTTTTATTTGCCGTTTTGACTTGATTCTGCATTTCATTTCACAATGTTTCATTTCGCTTTACTTTGTTAAATAAAGTTTGAACATTTTTAATTTGAACGGCGTGCAAATAAACGCGGATCAAATTAAATAATGTTCAAATTAAACACGATCAAATTCAAAATCATTAAAACATGCAAATATGCAGAAGTTGAAATACTAAAAAAATCTACTTACTAATGCCACCCAGCAATCCAATTTAAAACTTAACAATCTACCTTTAAACAGCACTTGCGTCTTATCATCCGTGCTACGATGGACGCATTAATTTTTATAAAAACGTTCGTTTCAAGATAAGAATAATGGTAAACATTGTGTAACAATTTGTCCATTTATTATCCATCACAAAATGCAGAATAGCATTGTTACACTTAAGATCTATGAATCATTTCATCGCACATGGAATTTATGAAAACAGGTAGGTGTCTTTGAAAAGCAAAGATAGACATTGCATTTCAAACAACGAACGCGGCTGCGACCTCCACAATGTTCGTAAAGGCAGCAACGAACAGAAAACAAGGCTTCCATTGAAGTGATCCACCCTGTCATACCGTTTTACTACGGAAGGCATCTTTTCCGGAGGGCTAATCAGCTTTAATGTTGAAGGTTTCGATGGGTGATCATTATAATCGTCTTCGTCCTCGCTAAGAACCAATCTAACGGGGTCCGCCGTTGTCATAAGTGCTTCGGCTAATTCCATTCTCATAGCCAGCAGGTCTTTAGGGTGAGGTACTGACTTCATTTTGCAGTTATGCTTGTAGAGGAACCAAGAGTTAATTACTCCGAACTCAAAGAAATGGGCAATCGTTTTCCAAGTCCACTTTGAAGTCTTGAAGAATGATGGGTAGCATTCCATTTGCTGATCACATAGATCAACTCCTCCCATGTGTTTATTGTACTCAACAAAAGCAGCAGGGCAGTCAATATCAAAGTATGCTTTATTCGTTTTAGACCATCTTTGAACTTTGGACGAAGGATTAAGTCCAGAGCATGTCGAGGCACCCTTACTTTGTTGTTGTCCATCCATTCAACAATAACAACCTTATTGTCTGGCGATACATGCTCTGCGCTAGCTCCTCTGGTCATTTCCTTTGGTTTAGTCCATAATATTCCCTTCACACGATTTGTCATTATAGTACCAGTTCCATTCAGTTTCATTCGCCTAAGACGTGGAAGCAACGGAATAGTCGTGAAATAACGATCGAAATAACTACCGTCAGGTAGTGTTTCTACCATTCGTAGGACGACAGCTGGCCCAAGTCCCAGACTTCTGGCAAGGGGGTTGTGTGGCCTTGATAAATCTCAAAATCAACGACAAGACCAGACGATGTAGCAACAACGAAATTCTTCAGACCTTCTGGGCGTGGTTTATTTTTCACATATTGCTTAACCGGACATCGTCCTAGGAATGGTATCATCTGTTCATCAATTGAGTAGAATTTAAAGTCCCTAGGAATTGCACGAACGCCTTTATGTACCGCATCGATTATAGGCTGGATCTTTCATATCTTATTAGCATTGGGATCAGATGGAGGATTATTTACATCAACGAGGTGGAAAAATCTACGCAGCTGAAGGAATCTGTCCCGTGAAATAGTATCCGAAATAATGGGCATGGCTAGTCCTGTCTTCCAATACATTTTTAGTCGTGGATAGGAAATGCATCCCATCATTAGATGGACACCAATGAAGCGCATCAGTCCTGGTTCCTTTTCAGAATACATGTTGGTGTATTCCGCAGCGTTGCTGAAAAATTGAAATAGTCCTTGAAGTAACTCACGAAAGGACGGATTTCCAATTCATCGACTCTGGCAGTGGTGGACGAAGATTCGTTACCGGCAAACGGCACCGTGTGACCTTCAAAAGATGTTTGTTGCCATTTGAGGACCGGAACTGGGTTTTGTTTCCTCTTCGAGCCCGTTGCGTGTTCATCTTCAAGTTCTTCGTCGGCTTCATCCGATTCCTCCGAAGTATCTGAGTATATGACCACTGGAATGTACTGTGGATCAACGGCATCGTCTTCATCAGAAAAGTCACTTAGGTCCGAGGAATCTAGTAAAGCCTCCAACATCCTCTCATAATTCATCCTCGGCTTCCGCCCTGTACTGCGTCGAAGGTGTTTTGCCATCTCTAATGCACAATACTGCTATTAATTAAAATCAATAGAGAAAAATAAGCACTACCTTTTCAATAGCACGACGTATTCACCGCTCCAAACTCAAGGGGTGAGTTGCTCAGCACAATATCTCTTGTGCCCATTTTTTCTAGTGTGCCTCTAGACGTTACATTAAGAACTGATGTTCCAATCATGGTGCCAATTGGTGCCCAAGTGTGCCACGGCAATTGGACAGTTCAATCATTATGTTTTGGCAACGCCTGGCAACCAGGTGACTGTATTGTTTTGATTTGCTTTGTTTTGCAAAAAATCTATAAGGTTCGAAATTAATAAAATAATCAACAAGAAGTATAAGTTGAGCACCGAAATATTTCTTTTTAAGCTTCATTTAGAATAGAAACCTTCGCTATGAAAATAAATAAAACAAATGAAATCAATCGCACAGTAATTCCTTCCTTTTATTTAGGTCAACGGTTGACAATTGACAAAAGCTTGAAAGAGGGTGTCAACTTCTTCACGAAGGCTCTTAGCCATGATCCGCATGTTCGCTGCAATCTCTTGGATCCTCTCGATGGTTAGGTGAGCCAGCGATTGGCTGCAGAGGCTTTTCCGAAATATTTTGGATAAGGAAGTTGATAGTTCCATATTCTGCTTCCAATTTGTTCCAAAAATGTTCCTTTAATTAAAGCTTCTAAGTGATATCGTGTCACAGCTTATTAATTAAATCGCTTACCTCATACAATTCTTCCACTCAACATCTCGGCTCAACAAACAAGTTAGCTTTAAAGCTCACGTATAATCATTTTTTTACAAACAATTTTGTCTATTTCGTGACGAATCAATCAAATGAAAACACCACAACAAAAACTTACAACTTAAATTTTCCAGGGCTGCTAAGTTATATCTAAAAATATACAAATGTACAAATGTCAAAAGTGTGCCACAGAGTGCCACACATGTTCTTTTATGGTGTAAAATTTTCTACTATAGCGTGCCTGGAGCACTCTTCTAAGCGACTCACCCCTTGTCCAAACTGAATGTCTGTTGGAAAGTTTGTTTACATGGATCAAATTTGAGAGATATATTTCAAAAAGTCCCATCTGCAAAAGAGTGGCTTTCTTTGTTTACTTTCTCTATTGTTATACTGTTTTCTAACTTTATCTGAAAAAATAATGGGGGACGTCCATAAATTACGTCACGTTTTGAGGAGGAGGAGGGTGGGGTTTGGAAACTGTGACGACCCATGTAAACATTTCAGCAATCCCGCACTAAGATTGTGACGAAGGGAGAGAGTTTGACAATGGTAAATTTCCAAAAGCATCTAAATAGTTTCCAAGTTTAATGTAAGATCTTTTTTTGAAAGTTTCTCATTAGATATAAATTTTATTAAAATATTGATATTGATGCTTGACACTGGTTATACTGGAATACAACGGGTTGACTAAAAATGACTAAATTATTGAACTGGGTAGCATATGTATCACAAAATGAACATCGACAGGGTCAGGGACGGCACCCACACAATTGTGCCGGTTCCCCTGTTGTCCCTCCAGACATCCTTGGCATGTGAATAAATTGACACTTTTTCTTCACTATCTCGAAGAGTAACTCTTGTTCTTCTGATTATTACCCGTGCATACATAGAAAAAACGAATAGCAACAAAAATACGACGCATAAAACTTTCTTGTGTTTTATGAGGCTTGTTTACCTCATGTTTAACCAAACATTGTGACTTTTATATGCACTATAAACGAATACCAATGTATGATCATAAAAGTATAAGCAATAGTTCAATTACTTACAACGATTTTTTTAAAAACATTGATATTGTGGCAGAATAAAATATGTAAAGTTATTTTAGTCAACCCGCACAATTGTGCGGGTTCATCCCGAAAGGGATATACATAGATTTAAAAATGGCCGCTTCGTGCTGAGATGCACGCTTTCGAACGTTTCGGGAAGTTATTCACGATAGCCGCGAGTTCTTCGTCAGATATTTGTTCCCAAACCTTTGAAAGAGACAATTTTAGATGTTCTAGTGATTTATGTGGTGATCTGCAGGCTCTTGACTCCATGACGCACCATGTCGGATTGTCCATCGGATTCAAATACGGTGAGTTCATCTTTCGTTAAAAAGCTTGCGTTTGCAAAGACTAATAGTCTTTTTTGCTCCATGACACAGTGATCAAAACGTAGATTTTAACGCTCTCAACTCGCCGCTTCCTAAATAGTGGAGCTATAGCTGTGATCAATCCTCTTAAAAGTGAGATAAAAATTCAACATTTTTAGGATTTTGATTTAGAGAGTTGATGTCTTCAGCAAAATTGCAGATAAAGTCAATACAAACAACTTTGGTGAAGAAATAAAAATTGTATATTTCACCTAATTGGAGATAGAAAGCGTTTTATTAGAACTAATAGAACTATAGTTTTTAATTCTAAGGATAATGTTCTACAAAGTTGTGCCAATATCTAAATACAAAACTTTCAAGAATATACCAATACTACCACTTAAGAGGAGCAAAACAATTTTTGCATGTTGAATATTGAGGATTCAAGGGAGTTTCACCTTACGGCGATTGAATTCAACTGTAGAAGTATCCTGTTATGTATTTCGATGCTACAACCGAAACCATATAGAAAAACTAATCAAATATAGATATATCCAGTTCAAACTTTTCCTACACCTATCTGGGCCAACCCTGTAGAATTTCTTTTCTCTCTCGCGTGGCAATTATTACTGTACACACTCATTTGGAAAAGTTGCTGCAGCAAAGTGATAACAAAAACATTCGCCTCCGATATCGATAAATAATTGACCACGGAAGTCGGAAGCGCGGAAGAAGCCATCAAGGACATTGAACTTCCCATATGCTGCATGCGCGTGAACATTCAAATTTCATCTTCTTCGGGAAACCAAATAAATGCGGCGGAAAATGCCTACAGCTGAGTTCTAAACCTGTATGGATTGCCGGTCAGCTTTTAATGTTTTTATAAATCTCTAATTTGAGGCAACTCAAAACTCTTCCGATACAAACTCGATCATTCACCACACCACTAACAATTTGCCAGCTCTTTTTATTCTTACTCTTTTTATTTTGTTTCTTTTCTGGCCACCAATAACGAAACGAAAAAATGAAAAAAAAAAACAATTCTGCCATTTTTCCGAGGATCCCAATGCCCACATCTTTGGCCGAAGGAATGAAAAACGGAAAGAGAGCGGTACCGACCGAATTGGTAAATTATTTAAGTAAAATAATTAGAACTATCGTACAGCTCAACAACTATCATAATGCCCCCGGTCTGTGAGTGTGGATCGGGCCAGGGCGATTGTGCAGGGAAGAACGGCAAAACGGCAGAAGGGTGGCAGAAGAATGGTCGAAAATTGCGAATGAATGAATGAATGAATCGGGCAGATCGATCGATTCAACGAATGGAGCACATCATTCAGCCAGTCAGTCAGCCAGTCAGCAAATGCAGCGAGGCGGGTTGAATGCTAAATGAATTGGAGGTGGTGAAAATTATAGATACTCTTTTTTTTTCTTGAGCGCTGGTGTAGGATAATCGGTAAGGAACACCCGGGCCGAAAGTAAAACAAAAAGACAGGAAGTGAAAGAAATCGAATCTTCGGGCCAGGAATGGTGATGTGGGGTGCGCCAATGGAGATCATTATAGATTTGAATAGCCATTAATAACCGCTGATTCATGCATTGTTCGACCCCTCGGCTGGCTGCCATTCAAACGAAAACAACAAAGAATGCGAGAATTTTGATGGTTAAAACGTGCACGGTAATTATAATAAGCGCCAATTTTTCAGCTTAACGCTATTTGAGCAAGCCACTGGAGTCGGACAAAGTCCATTACTTCGATTCCATTGATTCCCGCATAGAACTAGGAAATTCAAATTTCGATCATCAGTCTGCTCCTTCCTGATCAGTGCTTTGATCTACATGTAGGCAATCCTAAATATTGTATACCTAGGCATCAAATCGAATCGCCAACATTGGAAGATGTAACCCAAAGGCACCGAGAGAAGCGAAACTGGTTTATTATAGTCCGGTCTGTAATTAGGCAGCATTTATTTATTATTTAATTCCCCTAAATTGGCACTTGGCCGGTTGAGGTTCGCACGTCCATGAAATATTTCCTAGGAAGAAAAAAAAAAAACATCCACGAGAATTTTGCCCACCAGCTTAACAATTTTTCGTCCATACAAACACGAAACTGGTCCCTCCGTTTAGTTTGATGATGGGTGGGGAAGATGCCTCGGGCGCAGAAGGAACCGGTTACAGTTGTTTTTGAGGTAACAAGTGGCCTAACTGTCGCTGTCCGCGTGTATTCACCTAGCTAGGGCTGCTCTCTTCGACGACGACCGGTGGTTCCGGTTCTGGCCAAGGCAGCAGCTTCTCGTCACCTGTTAAGCTTGCCGTGTTAACCTCTCGGTTGCGTTCCGATTTGCTTGCCCATGAAGGAACAGGACGAGAAATGTGTGGGGGAAGATTCCCAACCAATCTTGGTGACACTCACGCGTGACAACTTTGAAAGGTTGTAATTAATGTGCCTCGTGCTGGGTTGGAAATGTTGGCGTCAAACAGGAACATTTATCCAGTTGCGGATTTGAGCGCGAGGTATGCTGGGTCTAGCCGGTTACGGCTGACGGGGGTCCTAATTACGGTGCGTTTAATGGAATAGTTGTTATCGTGTCAAAGGGTGTTCTTCGAACGTGTTTCGGTGTTGGAATGCTAGAGATTATGAAACGTTTTGCTGCATGGTTTAATCTACCGTGTTAGTGAGGGCTAATGACCATCTCATAAATCTCCAATCTTCCCAGAATATGTTAGCACTGGCTTCAATTTATCAAATATGCCAAATGAGTATTTACTTTTGATCCATGGATGCCAACAATTGGAGTTTGATTGTGTTAATGATTTCAAAAGTTACAGGGTGCGGCAGATAATAATGCGAAAATGTTCAAACTTGAGTATTGGGTTAATTTGTGTAGCTAGTGACTTAATTTCTGTCGAATGTGTATTTGTTTATGTTTAATTTCAAGTGCTGCATCCAAACATTCTATTGGTTTTATTGCAAATTCGTCAAATTTTTTGCGCAAGAAGTGATCACCAGTTTTTTGCTCGCCCAGAAGAATCCTAAAGAGATTACCAAGGTGGTGGGATGCCATTTTGCAACAGTTTACCGCATAAAAAAGTCCCTGCAGGATTGTCCTAAGCGGCGGAAGCCGAAGTGGACGTCGCGCTTCGCAGGCACGCGATGATCAAATCGGTCCGTGCAAAAATTGCCTCGCAACCCGGTGCGTTCCACAAGAAAACTTGCAAAGGAAGCCAATATTTCGGAAAAACCAATGCGGAGAATCATCAAAGAAAGGATGGAGCGCCGTGTCACACGTCCAATCGAACCCCTACAATGGTTGAACGATAACATGTAGTTTTGGCCGAAGGATTTGTGGCCCCCTAGCAGTCCAGATCTTAATCCGTTGGATTATTTGAATTGGACATATGTTGAACCACGAGTCTGCCAAACATCACACCCTAGTATGAAAACCCTGAAGTCAACCAATCAATGTCGGAGGACTACGTCCGAAAGGCATGCTTTGGCTTCCGGCGTCGGCTCGAGGATGTTATTAATAAAAATGGAGGACACATTGAATACATTTGTTTAAAAGGACTTCATAAAGATAACTACACTCGAAAATGTTAATATTGTTGCTTGAATTAGTTGAAAATGGGATATGAAAGAAATAGAACAAATTTTCGCATTATTTTCTGCCGCACCCTGTATGTTTTACTAAAATAGGTGATTCTGAGTACGAAGATGCTACTCAGTTTTTGCCAGATCAAATGCAATTACACTGAAAACCAACAGATAATGTTTGAGACTAACATACATCTTCAATATGTAAAAACTGGTGATCCCAAACTATGGCAATACCGTTGCCGGCTACACCCGAATGTAGATGCTCGCTTTATAAGAAACCGAGAAATCTTCTGCACATCGACGAGAAATCCTTGGGATATTAGATAAAAGGGTTAAACGATATACAGTCAATTATACTTTTGTAATTCTTTATATACTTTCGTGTACATAAAAAGATACGAACATGGCTTCACAGTCACATGAGTTTTTCAAATTTACGTACCTTGGCCCATTTAGTATTGGAACAAATAATTTTGATTCTAACAGCGACCCCTAGTGGTCGGATTTGTAAACTATGACTTATGTGTTCCCTTTAACAATAACAACATCACAAGTTTTTTTTTTTGCGATGCAGCTCGAACGTGTTTCAGATAAATACAGAAAAGAAAAATAATAATTTTAAAAGATTTTTTGGAAGAACCGTGGTCTGGGCCAAAACTTGATAAAGTGTGTTCCTCGAAACACCGTGTGGCGTGTTTTGAAAAAGTACAGAGAAACTTTGTCGACGGATTGCAAGCCTCAAAGCAAGCGTCGGGTGGGTACTGTCAACCGTCAACTGTCAACTGTCAACCGTCAACTGCGAAACAAAGTCATCAAGAACATTAAGGCAAACCCCACATCTCAGACCGCTTTTTGGCCAAAAAGTAGTACCGTGCAACGGATTCGTCTCCAGGAAGGCTTCAATTCATACTGCGCCTGTAGACAATCAAAAAGGGATAAAAAGCAGAACAATGAGGCCAGAATCTGTGCTGAAAAACTGTATGATCAGGTGTTGACAAAATTCAATATCTGTCTCCTCATAGATGATGAAAGTTTCATCATGAAACCTATGTCAACCTATGTAAAGGCCGATTTCAAACTGCTACCGGGACAAAAATTTGACTTGGCTACGGCTCTGGGAGACGTTCCTGCCAAATTCAAGTTTGTGTTTACAGATAAATGTGCATGTAAATACATCATTTGGCAGGGCATCTGTAGCTGCGGTAGGAAAACCAAGGTTTTCGTCACTGATAAGACATTTAATACAGATCGGAATGTCTCCAAAAGCAAATTTTGCCATTCATCAGATCCCACAATGAATCTCTCATGTTTTGGCCAGATATTGCAAGCTGTCATTACAGTTAAACAGTGCTACAGTGATATGAAACCATCGGAATTCGGTTTATACCGAAAGAACCCAACCCACCAAACTGTCCCCAGCTAAGACCGATAGAGAGATTTTGGGCTATTATGAAGAGGAAGCTGAAGGTGACTGGCAGTGTCGTCAAAAGCATCAATGAATTGAGAACCAAGTGGAATAAGATGGCCAAAATGATCGATGAGAATAATGTACGCCGGTTGATAAAACGTATTCCGGGACAAGTCCGCAAAATTTCTTCGGAATCGAGATGATTAGTTTTTTTTTGTATTTCCCCTCTAAAGTTCACAGAAAGTCGAACATTTCAGTTGAAACAGAATACTTTTTTGTTAATATATATCCGAAATATGCGCAATAGTCTCTGTTCCAATTCTAACTGGGCCACACCTTACTGAAAAAAATTCTCTTAGTTTTACAATTAAATGTATTGTAATCATACAATAGAATCTATAGTATGTACAATTAATAATATTTTTCACAATGATAAGATGACAATATGAGTTGATTTTTCCATAATAAAATCTGATGTAAATTGAAGCATCTATAATAGTAAGGGGGACTTGTTATGTATTTTAACTGTGTGTGTGCGTCCAATCTAACGCCCACCAGCCGGCAGTTATGGAAAACATCACGGTTTTTTTCATTAGGGCGTATCTAACATTAAGAGATTTCTCCGAGATCACTCTCTTTCATTCATCGCAGCGCTTTCGATACATTATTTAGTACAGATCGAAACACAACAATGCAGGCTAGAATACTCTACAAATAGTAAAATGAAAAACGTAAATGTGATTGGAGTATGAATGAAAGAGTTAAAAAACAAAGAGAGTCTCTGAATGTTAGATTCACCCTAATGAAAAAAAACCCTAGAAATCTGTTTACAATAGTTTTTTAGGTGACCACTGAAAGCAGCTTTAATCCGGGACCCTAGTAGCACACTTGTTACAAATCAGTTAAGGTGAGTGATTTGTGACTCAATAAAGTCATAATCAAGTTGCAGCAACCATTTTTTTTAATTGTTTGCTGCTTGGGGAGTTAGAAAGTGCTAACTCTATTGCAGATCCAGTAACCCATTTCAGAATGTCTGGAGAGTCACGCCCATTCCGAGGTAACTTTCACACGCAATAAGCCCCTTATGTCAACTTGACCGTTTTCATGTGGATAACGGTAAAGTAAACACACTTCCAGGTTCAAAAATAATCAAACCTGGCGCGTATATATTGTATATAAATGTTAAAACTGGTTGGGTCTCACCATATTTCGCTGGTCCGCTATAAGACTCACTCTTCTGGAATTGCGTTGTTCCCTTTGCTTTAGATTCGTCTCTTTTTTTTGTTGAATTTTCTCCCCTCGTTGGGAGTGTTTTCTCTGGGTGTTCTCTTTCGTTTCTTCTCTTTTTCGTAATATTACCCTTGTGTTGATCTTGAAGTGCTTCAACCTTCCTTTGATGTAGGGTCCATATTGTCGTCTCGTTATGTCTACTTTTGAAGAGCTGACTTGAATAGCGTATATATAGACTCACAATGTGTTATAAGGCACCGCTCGCGGCCATGTGGTAGAGAAGGGAGCATGAGAAAAAAGAGAATCATTAGTAACACACGACCAAAAATTTAACTCAATTTGAGAGTCCACTTTACACAGTCGCATGGGAACTGCAATTCAGTTTTGTAAAAAGTGGAGTAAGTCGTAGACAGTTCCCATGCGATTGAGTGAAATGGCCTCTCAAATTGAGTTCACTTTCTGGCCGTGCAGGTTACACACTATGCGCATGAGAAATTTCCATGGTGATATTCTCACAACGGCCGTTCATAATGGTTCGAAGGATGCATATGCGGGATCATTCCTGATAAGTTTCCACTCGTTCACTCCATTCCATCACGTTTATTTAAAGAAGACAAGAAACATTTTAATACGTGTTAAATTTGGGAATATCCGTGCATCTGTGGGGATCATTACAAGTTGTTTATTTGGCTTAGGCACTTTTGAACGAGGATGAGGCAACTTATTCACACAAGAATAAGTTGATGTGGCAACCTATTCACGCATGAAGTCTGCCACGACCAAGCCGGCAGAACGCGCCCATACTCCTTTCTGAACCGAAGGGCAGGGGGAATCTTACCATAGAAAAACACTTAATTTTCGAACAAATTTGAGTCAATTATTATTAAAGGGTGTCCCACATCAAATTGAACCACGGTAAAAACGCTGTAGAAAATTACTATTGGGTATTTTCTCTTGAAAATTAGGATAGAAGTAGATTAGAGTGTCTTTTTTGGAGTATTTTTATCGCTGTCAGTTTATCGAAAATTGGAAAAAAATCCGTCGCCGGCTCAACCAGCATTCATTGTCATTTATATTATATTGGACTAATTATTTACATTTATTATTGAGAGACCAGAAACCCAAAATTGCCAACATATGAACGAACTTTGTTAGGGTTGCACTGGCATTGCGATGATCACTCATTGGTAGTTAGTTAACATATTTTTATTGAAACAGACTTCCTGATTCTCTCGGATTATTTCTCGAATACATTATTTTGAATTGTTATACAATGTTTCAAAAATTGCTACCCTAAAATACTGCTTATTCTTTGTCCTTGAAACTCATTATCATAATTTTCACTGCTAAATCATAGAAGGAAATTAACTTGGTTTCCGTACAGAAGAAGCTACGGTTATGGTATTGAAGTTGAATGAAATAAATGCGCCAAAAACTTGTTAATTGGTTACATTTTATTATCTGAAAGTTTGAAAAGGATCGGTCTACTAGGTCATTTTTAAAGCGTTTTTTTTCCGTGATGCAATTTGATGTGGGACACTCTTTAATTGTATTGTTTCACAATTGCTGGAGATTCCATCATATGGAGTGAATTGTAGATCTATTGTTTTGACAATTTGCATTTTTCATTTATCTGATGCATAAACAATAAGATTCTTGGTCGGAAATAGATTTTGATGTTATTTTACATTGTTGTATTGCAAATGTATGGTTACTTTTATCAGGGTAGTTAGCCGAATAAAAATAACCACTTTGTCTAGCCAGTGGTCTAAGTCAAATTTTTTTTTCAGTATATGGTTTAGCTGTCAGTGAATCCTTTCACCTTCGCCTAAACAGACGTTTTGTTAACTTTTCAAACTGAACTTGTGAAAATGGCGTCTCGACAACAGGAGCTTCGATATCTTATTTAGCAAGGATTTAGCAAAGTTAACTGTGCCCTGGTTATAAATTCTGCACTACGAAAGCAAAGAGTCTTAGTTTAAAAAACATAAGATAGAAAAGTTTGCGAAAATGAAATCTACATCAAAGAGTGCCTTCAAAAACACCTATTGCCTCTTCCAAAAGCAGCATTCTCAAAACAGCCTTTTTTTACCCGACTCTGGTTTTGTAAGCAGAAGCTTACAAAACCAGAGGAGAGGAACTTGACGAAAACTTCAATGGTCAAAGGCCGTAAGTCAAAGTATAAGGCCATTTTGGAAACCAATCCTGCGGTTTCCGGTTATAGAACTTACTTACTTATGCTGGTCCAACGTCCTATTAGGACCGCACCTTCCGTCACGATATTTCGCCATAAAACTTGGCTGAGGGCTGCTCCAGTTCCTCAAATGTCCCCCACTTCCAAGGTCTTGCTTCACTTGGTTATAGAAAATCTGTAAATACTGTCAAAAACCCTGCTAAATGAATATTTTTGAATCAGAACCGGCTTATGATGCTATTTTAGATTTTGGATGCTATTTTAGGATTCAATATGGCGGCTATATTGCGTAAGGAGTGAAAAAGACTGTGAAACTCCCTGCAACATGGATATTTTTGGATCAGAAGCGTCAAATTAATGCTGGAAATCGACGTCCGATGCCATTTTGGAATCCAAGATCGAAGCTTTTGTTTCGGAAAGAAATATTGTCAAATACCCAGCAATATCCATAAGTTTAGTCCATAGGCCTACAGTTAAGACTAGCGGAGGTGAGTTACTTTACCAACATTGATTTTTCAACCGGCTGAGCATGACTTTATTTTTTTGCTGCAGGTAGCGCCATGGTGTGGAGATCTATAGCTACATCCTGCGTTGGAGAACTTGAGCTCATTGATGGAATCATGACCAAGGAGGTATATCTGGACATTTTGAAGTGAATACTACCAGCATCTGTACAAAAGCTAAAGTTGGGGCGCAGATATACATTTCAATAAGACGGAGATCGCATGCACACCTCAAAGCTGCTTTCGCAGTGGTTCAAGGAGAAGCGTATCAAGGCCATGGAGTGGCCAGCACAGTCTCCGAACCTTAATCCGTTCGAGCATCTCTGGGCAATTTTGAAAATTAAGTCCTGGGCATTAAAAAACCATCAAGCATCCAGCAAATGACACAGGTCATCTCAACTGAATGGGATAAAATCACCCAAGAAACAACTGCTAAGCTTGTTACGTCAATGCAACGACGATGCCAAGCAGTTATTGAAGCCAAAGGTGGTCACAAGAAGTACTCAAATTATGTTAGCTAAATGGGTGGATATTCTTTAACTGTTATTTTTTAACTTTTATTTTAATGTCATGTCTCAAATGAAAGAGAAATAGTTTATTTTTAATTTGAACTATTAATAATAAACTGATCAACAATTAACCGTGTTTTAATTTTCTGGTGGTTTTTTTTTGAAGAAATGTAATTTTTCACTGGGGATGGATATACTTTATAAATAGTAGTAGCTTTTGAAACTAATAATAAGAATGCACACTCAGACTCACGGACTGACTGACAGACAGACCCACAAAGTGTTTTGGTTGTTTACTGCATTGGAAAAATAGTTTTTCTTAACTACGCCATATAGCCGATTTGAACCGATTTAAACCAACAATACGTATGCTACTGGAGTCTCTCACTACGTGTGATGCCAATTTTTCATTGGAAAGACAACGTTCAGCGACAAATAGTTCAATACCAGCAGAAGGGCTACATTCACGAGGCGATGGAAGAGGAGTTGAACGCAGCCAATCCACGCAGGTTGTGGTATCTTCCCGTTGGTATTGTACGGAATCCGAAGAAACCACAGAAGATCCAAATTGTTTGGGATGCAGCGGCTACAGTAGACGGCATCTCGCTGAACAACATGCTTCTCAAAGGACCGGACTTGATGCAACCCCTACCAGATGGTCTCTACGGCTTCCGTGAGCGCAAAATCGCTGTTGTAGGAGACATCAACATGGAAATGTTCCATCAAATGAGAATGCGGCAGCAAGATCGGTATAGCCAGTTATTTCTTTGGATCTCCGAGAAGGGACAAGCGATGAAGACCTTCTTAATAGACGTGGCGACCTTCGGTGCTACTAGTTCACCATGTTCGGCGCAATTCGTGAAGAATCTGAATGCAGCCGAAAATGCAGCGCAGTATCCCAGGGCAACGGAGGCAATCCAGCGACGACATTATGTCGACGATTATTTACAAAGCTTCGACAACGAGGAAGAAGCCGTTGTCTTGCCGAGTCGTCGAGGAAGTCACGTTAGTGCATCGACAAGGCGGCTTTACGATTCGCAACTGGCTCTCTAACTCAAGTGAAGTTCTCCGACGGGTCGGGGATAACGATGCTACTGAAAAGAAGAGTGTTGCCGTAGATGGTTCTCTAGTCGAACGTGTACTGGGCATGCGCTGGCTGGCAGAAAAAGACGTCTTCGTTTTCTCCAGCAATATCGACGTGGAGACAGTTATCCCAACTAAACGAAACATCCTGCGGTGCGGTATGAGCCAGTTCGATCCACTAGGACTCCTTAGGCATTTTCTAATCCATGGCCGCGTTATCATCCAAGAAATCTGGCGCACCAAAGCTGGTTGGGACGAAATGGTGGACGGTGCTATCCTGGTGGCGCTTATGGATAACAAAATTCAAGGGTCACTACAGATAGCACGTGCTTACTTTCCAGACGTCATAACAGCAGACATCGACGACCTGCAGCTACACATCTTCGTTGACGGCAGCGAGGATGCCTATGCATGCGTTGCCTACTTCAGGGCCAACATCCTTGGTCAATACCGGTGTGCCCTTATCGGCGGAAAGGCGAAAGTAGCGCCGTTGAAATCGTTATCCATTCCGAGACTCGAGCTGCAAGCGGCAGTGATTGGCTGTAGATTAATGATAACACTTTGTATCGCGGTGAGTGCTTTGGACAGACTCGAAAACTGTCCTTGCTTGGATTCATTCCGACCATCCTCGGTATCGGTCATTTGTTGCTTGTAGAATAGGGGAGATCCTGTCCAAGTCTAACCCAGAACAGGGGCGGTACGTTCCCTCGAAAGCCAACAATGCAGATGATGGATCTAAGTGGGCCAGTGGACCGAACCTGAAACCCGACAGTCGGTGGTTTAAAGGACCGGAGTTTTTGAGGATGTCGGAGGATTCTTGGCCTCGTCAAACGAAACATGAAGCAACGGAAGCCGAAATAAGACCGTGCCACGTACATCTGGAGGAATCGTACGATGAACTCATCGATTGGAACCGCTTTTCGAAACTCGAAAGACTACGGTGAACAGTCGCTTATGTTCACCGCTTCCTAGACAACTGCCGACGCAAAACAACCAAACAACTACTACAGACGTCGCATATCTCCCGTGAAGAATTCAGGAAGGCTGAAAACACGATCTGGCGATGGGCGCAGCAAACCACATTTCCAGAAGAGATGCTCCAGCTTCAGAAGGCGAAAGAAGGACATGCCTCGAAATTGAACCGAATCAGTCGGCTTCATAAGTTGTCACCGTTTCTCGACGAATGGGGTGTCGCTCGAATGGATACACGAATCGCCAGAGCAATTTTCGTTCCATATGAATCCAAATTCCCAATAATTCTTCCAAAGAAACATCGCCTAACCCATCTGGTCGTAGGCTGATACCATCGATGTTACCTGCACACGAACAACGAAACCATCGTCAATGAGGTCCGACAACGGTTCTATGTTCCCTGTCTTCGAGCGCTTGTACGTAATTTATCGAGAACCTGTATGCAGTGTAAGGTATCTAAAGCGAAACCATGATGCCCGCGCGAGGCTCCACTTCCTGATTTATTATTATTATACTTCATCTGACTATCCGTCTTAATGAATATTAAATATTGATGGGGAAAAGCCTGTGAGCGAGGCGCAAAAACCCCATATCTTCTAATGATGCGCGACTTAGTCCATATATGCGACCATTAAGCTTCGTCGGATTGGATTATTCGGCCCAATCCAGGTCAAGGTCGAACGATCGCTCGTGAAACGATGGGTGGCACTGTTTACCTGCCTTACCATCCGAGCCGTTCATTTAGAGGTGGTTCATTCTCTGTCGACTGAAGCCTGTAAGATGGCGATACGACGGTTCGTTGCACGACGAAGATACCCAGCAAACACAAAATCGTATTTGATAGCGGATATAAGTACAAAGTGGAGGCGCTATACGTACATGCGCCCATTTGACTGCATGGAAAATGTACGTATATCGCCTCCACTTTGCACTCTTGTTCGACAGCATATACGATCCTGTGTTTGCTGGGTAGCCCTTGGAGATCAGGAGCGATAATGGTACCAACTTTATCGGCGCCAACCGTGAGGTGCAGCAACAAATCCGGGAAATGAACCAGCAGCTGTCTGCCGTTTTCACCAATGCAGTCACGAAACGGGTGTTCAATCCCCCGTCAGCTCCGCACATGGGCGGGTCATGGGAGAGACTCGTTAGGCCAATCAACGTCGCCTTCTCTACTCTATCGACTACCATAAATCCTGATGACGAGACTCTTCTCACGTTGATGATCGAAGCGGAAGGGATCGTCAACTCTAAGCCGTTGACCTTCGTGCCACTAGAGGCAGAATCGCAGGAGGCTCTTACGCCAAACCACTTCCTACTGCTGAGCTCACAGGGCGTCGCTCAACCTCCGATGGACATCCCAGTGACCCCAGGGTGCCTCAGAACTAACTGGTGACTAACCACGAATTTGGTGAACCAGTTTTGGAGCCGCTAGGTGCGGGAATATCTCCCGATCATTGCTGGCCGTACGAAGTGGTATGAAGAAACCAAGGAGCCGCGGGTTGGTGATCTAGCCGTTATCGTAGACCCGTCGATCAGGAATGGATGGCTGCGCGGGCGGATTCTTTCCGTCTTCAAGGGACGAGATGGGCGAAGCAGACAGGTCGATGTCCAAACATCTGGAGGAGTGTTGCGGCGACCTGTGACTAAGGTTGCCATCCTGGAGCTCAAGGAACCGGAGAATACTGAAGGTAACGCAGTACCACCGGAAGCGCCGGATATGCATTACGGGTCGGGGATTGTTGGGGCATACCTACGTCACTGCAAACTTATATCGGGTAACCCGACGTTCGAGCACCAACACTTCCAAACACAGCAGCTGTCAAACCATTGGAACGAACTTATTAGTCACTTTCCTCAAACCATTCTCTACGCTAGGCAAGAAGGCAGAGTTAGCTAAGAATCCCAATACTTGTTGTAACTTGGATATAGGAGACCAATTGTAAGTTATACCAAATTTATATTCTTAATCTAACTGAACTAACATGAATTTTCTTTCAGTTTGAGCTCGCAATATAAATAAAAACAGCGTGCTGCAAAAAATTCCGAAAAGGCCCCAATAATGTTCATAGAAATACTCGAGATACAATTTGAAAGACTTGGAGCAACAGTAACAGGATGATGGATTTTCCATGACGCTTAGGAGCTTTTTTCGATTTGAATCCATTACTACCAACAATAACAGGGTCACTCACAAAGTTGGATGCTGGATAACTTTCTAACTCTGCAGAAATGTGAGAGCATCGAGCGCAAGCCGGGTTCCGGCCGTCCAACGGTTTTACGCGACCGGAAGGGGCAGCAAGCGCTGATGTGGAAGAAATTCTTCCACACTTTGGGCCGGCAGATCGGTGCGACCGGTCAGAAAAGTATTTTGCCAACATGAGGAAATGGAATTCGAAGCCGGCCGTGTCGGAAACCCGAGCAGTCACCCAGCAGATGCGGCTGAAGATGTTCATCAAGGATGTCTTCCCTGGGAAATGCAACGTGGTTGTGATTATAGACGACGAGACGTACCTTACATTCGACAGCATGACTAGCAGGACACCGGCTATCTCACGTGCTCTAGGAAGGAGGTGAGCAGCGACATGAAGTACATCTCCCAAACGAAGTTCTCAAAGAAGCTTCGCTTTTGGCAGACAATCAGTGAGAAAGGGATGTCCAATCCACTGTTTTTTTTGGGACTTACGGTCAGTGGTTACCGGAAGTTGCGACTTTCAACACCACCCGAAGGACGATGTAGATTTCGCGAAGCTGTTGCGGGAGGTGATGGAGCGTTCATAGATCCCAGTCGTTCCCTGGATTGCCGACCCCCTAACTTGACCCAGCCGTGCCCAATTGAAAATTTCTGGGCGAACCTGAAGAGGATGTTCTACAATTTTGTGTCGAAAACCGAAAAGGAATTGAACAATGAGCCGACCAGAGCGTTAAAGAATATGCCAATATCTTTCTATTGGACGTTTTTGAACAAAGTTCCGGCCAACTGACGTTGCAAAGAACTAAAGTGTGTTCCTCCAGTGCTGCTATTTGTTTTTTTTTGAACACCGGTTTTTGTAAATTATACGTGAATCAAATACCAAAAATTGTTACACATGTAAGGCCTTCTTGTCTTCTTATAACTTTTGACTAAGAAGAAATTTTGGAATAATATTCAGGCGAACTTTGGTTTCAGTTGTTATTTTTTAAACTGATTTGAACTGACTCTTGTACGTTTGAAGTAGAATATACCTAAAAAAATAGAAAAAAAATTACTCAATCCACCTCCTGTTTGTGCATTCAAATAAAACAATCTGAGAGGGAATCACAATAACAACACAGCGCAAACCGAACGTTTTGCAGTTGCAATCCGTAATTCGAGGAATGTTTTGAAACCAAACGACCAAACTGACGTTTGAAAAAAATTCAGAAAAAAAGAAACGCTCAATCGAGATACCCAACCCACGGTGGAAGTGACTAATAAACGCGATCAATTTCCAAACTCTTCGCGGCATCCTCTTCCCCAAAAATGACAAAACTGTTACTGCAAGCCAAATACTGCAGAGTCAACTCGACTTGGACTTGGACTGGAGACCATCATAAATCATCACTCGCAAACGGCAACGAAGTACGAGAATTTTCACTTCCATTCATTAAAATGTCACAGCAACTAATAGATTTTCAAGGACTGTCCCCAAAATGCGCAAAATGAACTCACACATCGCATCGCGGAGCGGAGAGCGGCAGTCAGAAAAAAAAATATTACCAATCTTTCCTAAACTTGTCGCTGTCGAGAAAACCTTCGAACGCATATTCACACACATTCGTCTCCTGTCTCTTCCCATCTCTATCGCACTCATGCGAGGAACCGAACAAGATCACCCAAAAGGCAAGATTTGCGCCGCGGTTACAGCGATAACGCTGCTCAACCTAAAGCATCAAATATATACAAACAGAAAAAAAAAACATACCGAACAGCACTACGAAAACGAAGAAACCCGCAGCACATGGAGAGACCTTCTATCTAACAAACCTACGCGCTCGTGAATTGCAAAAATAACAACAAAAGAACAAAACGAAAAAGCAGCCAAATTTTTAGAGTTAGCGAAAAAATCGCGAAAGAACAGCTAGAGTCAAAAACTTGTCTTCCATCATCGTCGTCATCGCGAGAGGCGGAGGGAGGGGGCGAATGGCGGAAGGGGGGACTGCTCACAAAGAAGCAATAAAATAAATAAACGCATACAGTGAAACCCTTCAGAAGAGCGAACAGAAAAAAAATTAAATGGTAAAGTGTGGAGCTGCTCAGATGCGGAGCGAGTGATCATCTTTGCCGTGGTGGACGGACGGACGACGGACGGACGGACGGGACGGTTCGGTGGAGCTCGATCTAACGACATTAGCATTTGCCTATTTTTGGCCGTGGGGTGCCCTTTTGCCAGTCGATGGCCTCTCACTGATGATGGGCACGTGCGCCGCTCCTCGAAATCACCGCCAACGGGATATTCGGACCATTCCGAATTAGGTTTTGGATTTCGGCTCGGCCAGGTTTCAGCTCCGGGCTGCAAAGTACAACAATCAATCAAGTACGCAGTAACAGCAGTTTGTAGTTGAGGAGGAGCGCTTCAGAATCCTGCGCCATGCTTTAGCACACCTTTATTTTAGAAGCACCAATCTCAGCAAGCGATCGGAAAAATTTGAAAAAATGATCGCTATACGCTCTAAAACTTAAAAAATATTTTATGAGCTGAAAATTCAACGAAATGATAATGTCCTATGATGTAATATTTTCCAGCTGGTTAGGAAAACATGCCTTTTCATGTGAATTAGAACTTATAATTACACGACTGCAAACTGAAAAGAATCTGGCTGCGACTTAAGGCTTTTTATTGTGCACGCTCAATACAGCCTTTCTTTCATTTGTATCACTGTCCCTTTTTTTCAGGAACAATTTACTCAATTTTCATAAAAAGTTGTTGTTGTTGTAAATTGAGTTGTTCCACTTTTAGCGAAAATTGAGTAAATTGTGCGTGAGAAAAAAGAGGGACAGTGATACAAATGAAAGAGAGGCTATTTTGAGCGTGTTTCAGTCAAATACGGCATATTCATACACTAAAAAAATGATCAACATATACGATGTGAATTGTGTGCATAGAAAAAGTAAACTTGTCTAATGCATAGTGTTCTTTAATTCGAAATTCAACATCGTGCACAAAATCGGAGCATTGATAAACATGGAAAATACGTCTGTTTGCTTTGGTTCATACTTCAGTACACGTTGCAACAATACACCGTGTCCAATATATTCTCATACACTTTTTCCGTGCCTTGGTTTCGTGCAACTACTCAACATGCTTCACGTATGTGTTGGTGTAGTTTAGCACTATGTTTATACAAACGCTTTTAGGTTATGTCCGATTGTTTTCATTCGGTGTTTCTCTTTTATCAACGGTGAATGAGTTTCGAACTGTGGTGATAAAAAAGTTTTTTGAAAGGTGAGCGTCCGGCCGCTATTTTCAGACATTTCAAAAACCTCGGCGTTAAGCGGGAATTTGTGTACCGAACCATCCGAAGGTACAGTGACACCTGCTCGTTGGATAACCGGAAGAGATCCGGTCGTACTCGTTCAGTGCGGACTGCACGAGTTGTTAAAGTGGTCAGGGAACGGATTAGACAAGAATCACAGCGAACTTGGTTCTGAACGTACAATGGCCGCAGATCTGAATTTTTCGAGATCGTCAATGCACAATATACTGCAAAATGACCTCGGATTCCAAGCTTTCAAGAAACGTAAGGTTCACGGAGTTTTGGAACCTTCCAAGCAGAAACGACTCGAAAGAGCAAGTCTGCTTTTGTTGAGGCACGATGGGCAAGAATTTATCTTTTCCGATGATATTCGTCTTGCATCAATCCCACAATGTCCAGAACGACAGATTGTGGGCTCTCTCTTCGAGAACTGTTCCAGAGAGTGATAGGAATATTCCACGGTTCCAAAGTGCTGCATCAGTTATGGTTTGGGGAGGAATTTGCAAGCGAGGCATGCCTGTGTGCACCATGTCGTGAATGCCTTATATTATAAAACGGAAGTTTTGAAGAAAGTTGTCAAGCCATATGTACAAGAGCTGTTTGGAGATGATCACTATGTGTTTCAGCAGGACGGAGTGCCATCGCATACTGCAAATCTCGTTCAGGGCTGGTGCCAAGAAAATTTGACCGACTTTTTGGACAAGATTGAATGTGGAAGGCCATTCACCAGATATGAATCCCTTGGACTATTTCGTATGGTCATACAAGCTGGCAATGGTTAATGACCACAGGGTTTCTAATATGAACCAATTCAAAACGGTAATCAAACGAATTTGGGATGAAATACCAATGGAAGTCGTGCGTACCGCTTGTGACGGTTTCGAAAAACGTCTGGAGCTGGTCAAGAAGGTTAAAGGTGGTGTTATTCCAAAACATATGCTGTAGTTGATCAGAATTAAATTGTAATATCTGCAATATATGCAATCTCTGAATTATCGATTTGAAATAAATAGAGTTTCATTTTGTATAAGAATGTATTGGACACGGTGTAATCACTTGCTTGAGATATTTTTGAAGTTAAGAAAGTTTTTTTTTTAAATTGTAGTCGCAGGCTTCTTACGTATTGCATAATCTACTTTGGTCTCTCATTTTGCTACCAAGAACATTTAGCTTTATATAAGTCATTGATCTTTCAAATTTCTAGAAGCCAGTTATATCTTCCTTTTGTTTCCGTGCTACTTGTACCTGCCCAGCAAACTGAGATCACTCATCTGCGGCTTTGTTCCTGAAAGGAACTACAGGGACCGAGGATTTGGTAGATGTCACAACCATGAGCAGCAACTAATACCTGAAATAAGTTACCTGCCTAGCCCCTTCCAAACGATAATGTGACCCTCTAACCTCGAGCTAGCCTCGAGTAATTGGCACCCCGCTATACTAAAATCAAATAATAAAACATTGTTAATTACAATATTGAATATCGGCTCCGCAAAGTGTTTGCCACGCCTGAGCCTAACAAATAATTGAACTGATAAAAAAAAATTCTAGAAGCATGGACATCGAAGAAGAATAGTAAAGCGATCGAGGTTTTTGAGTACAACATGCGTTGCGTGCATATTGTATCAAGGACTTCGTGTTCTTAACATTGTTGACAGTTCGTAGACAAATCTTCGTAGACAAAAAACCCCTTTTCTCCAACTTCTTCTTCATTATCGCCCTAAACTTTTCGATTGGACGAAGTTCTGGTGTATTTGGCGGATTCGCCTCCTTCGGGACCACATTAACGTCCTTCGCTTCGTACCAATCGATTACATACTTGGCGTAATGGCACAAAGCGAGATCCGGCCAGAACAGCGTGGGACCACGGTGAGAGCAGAGGAAGGGCAGCAAGCGCTTCTGCAAGCATACCTCTCGATAAATCTGCCCGTTTATGGTGCCGGTTGTAACGAACAGCTGGCTGTACTGTCTGCACTCGCAGATCGCCTGCCACAACAGGTACTTCTTCGGGAATTTGTCCATCTTTCTCTTCCGGAACTTTTCCGGAACCTCCATGCGGGACGTACTGACAAAAAACTCGAGCCCGGGTATTTGTTTGGTGTCCGCCTTTATATATGTCTCGTCGTCTTTGACGAGACAGCCTGGCTTGACCAGCCACTCACGGTACAGCTTCCGCGCACGCAATTTGGCCTCCGTGTTTTGCTTGTCAGTCCGGTTTGGCGCCTTCCTGACCTTAAAAACACGTAGCCCAGCCCGCTTCATGGTCGAACCATTTCGACGAATTGACCTTTTTGGCCACGTCATGGGTTGAAAGGTTCGGGTTATTCTTAAAGTACTGCCTTATCTTCCGCGCCTTCTCTGGGTATTCCGTTTCCGTCTTTCTGCCGCCGCTCGATGGTCTTCGTCTCCTGGAACATCTTCACAACGCGGGACACGGTGGAATGGTGGATTCCAAGCCTTTTGCCGATCCATCTGTGCAACTGATCAGGATTATCGATCACCGCGCCCAAGATTTGCTGGCGTAGCTCTTCTTGTTTCGAATGCATCTTGAAAACTACTTGACAGATCGCGATTTGCACACACAAACATAACACTTTAAACTAGTATTACTCAAAATTTCAATTATTTTTACCCACGCGATAAAAAGTTACACCCAAAACAAAGTGTCACATTTTTCCCGAGTCCAATCATTATGTCAGTGAAGTGAGTTATAACAACAAGATTAATCCAGATGACGAAACGCGTTAAAGGGAATGTTAATGAAGATTTGTTTAGTAGCTTCAATAAAACCACACAAAAAAGATCATAAGTCGTTGCGGAATGCCAAAGCGGCTTTGTCGGAAATTCAAGCAAATTCTGTCGCTTTCTTATTTTCCGGTTTAAAGGCAAAACCAATTTCCACATTAAGGGCTAGTAGAAGAAGATTCTATTTCAATTAACGATTGAGCTTTTACTGTCAGACGCTCGAGATCAACCAATTTCTCCATACCGGCTCTAACAAGTCCCGTCAAATCGTCAAAAAGAAACGAAGTCATTGGAGATTCGATCTGGGAAACGGCTGGACCATTGCTGCAGACTTGAAGCTTTGGTCCCAGCATCTTATCGTGTACCGCATCATCCTCAACAGCGAACACTTTTATTCAGCTTTCTTTCTTCCTGCTTCCTGACTTCATCCACAAATCTTCTCAAATATAGCAACATTTATTGTGCTCTTTTTATTTCCTCGAACTCCTACAAGTTGCCTGAACTTCTAGGATGTTCTGTATACTTATGAATATTTGACTGAACTTCAGTGAAGCACCCTTTACTTCTGGGAAATTCCCTGAACTCATGTGAAGCTTTGGAGAACTTCCTGAATTTCTAGGAAACAATCTAAATTTCAGGGAAGTTGCCTGAACTTCTAGAAAGAACCCTTAACTTTGAGAAAGTTCCCTGATTTTCTGGAAAGTTCCCTGATTTTTTTGGATGTTCCCTTGACATCCGGGGAATAGGAAAACCTCGGGTAGGTTTCCTGAATTTCTAAGAAGTATAACGAGCTTTTAGATAAGTTCCCTGAGTTTCTGGGAAGTTCACTGAATTTATACGACTTTTATTACGAATTTTTGGGAAGCATTTTCGTTCATCAGTTTCTTCACTTCTTCCGGTGTTGGGAGCGAAGTATGGCCGTAAGTCTTCAGGATAAATTTGCAAAAAATCTTCAAGGTCAGCAACTCTCAAGTTTTCGAGCTGAGAAACTGTACGCTAGGCTGCAGTGTGTTTTTCCTTTCTTACGGACTAAGGTCAACATTTCCAGCTGGAAAAAGTCATCAGTTGACTCTAGTTGTCGCATAGTGTCCTGGAACATCTGCCTTGGCATGTTTAAACGACGCAGAAAGTCCTTCTTGTCATAGGTTGGCGTGTCGCTAGAGTAGTCTTGGAACAGACATTGGAGTAGTCGACATTGGGGCGTCTTCAAGGACATGACCCTCTCGGTTGCGGCACATGTTTTTCCGCTGCCAAATACAAATCAACATAACCTAATATCGAGATGCCCGCATTTACAAACTCTCCTTCAGCTAAACGAAAGAGCGAGTTTTCTCGTCATCTACTAACGACGCACTACTGGCAGTAAAATTTTTTGGTCTAATCAATCCATAGCAAAAAAATTGCGTAAAATTTGCGGCCTCTGAAGAAAACAAAACTTCTGATCTCTGGATTATAAATGATTGACAGGATGGAGGGAACGCAAAGTTGGCCTATTTTAGCTGGTTCTGCTCAAGTTTGCTGATGCAAATCAAGTATAAAGTTGTTCCACAAATAGACCGCCCCTGAAGATGCCCTAAGCGGTACGTTTCGAACCGGCTGAACAAAACCAGCAGAAAATGATCCACGTGCAAATCTGTTTATCTTAGCGCTTCCATGAAGGAATTGTGTTCGACGTGAATGCCGCAGCTAACGATGTTGAGGACTTCCAAACCAGGGCTGGCTCGCAGATCCCTGATTTCCCCATATAGCAATGAGCAATCTTCTCCAGCAATGCTGGATTTGCAGATTTGAAAAACGCTGTTTCATTCCGTAAACGACAGAAACGCTACTCAAATCATTTGAAAAAGGTGTGAGTGTGGTTCCTTTGATATGAATAATATTCCCGACTTTTCCCCGCAAGTTTCCCGATGATTTTGGATTCCAGCATTTTCCCGCATTTCTCGATTATCCCGAGTCTGTGGCCAACCTGAATTCTTTTTCCAATGCGTTATCATACGAATTTACACGATCGTGTAATTGAAAATCTTCTTCCATTGAAATTCATCGAACAGAACTACTTGTCATTCTCCATCCGTAAGCAAAGGAATGAAGAGTACATTTTTTTGTCACTGCAGTTTATACACGATGCACCCAGAGACAAGCCGCTAATGGTGATTCTGCGAGGAATTCCGGAATTCTTTACTCTGGAAGAAATAATCACTGAGCTACAAGCGGCTGCTTTAATACCAGTGAAGATG
This sequence comes from Aedes japonicus, assembly GCA_034211315.2. Taxonomy (NCBI): domain Eukaryota; kingdom Metazoa; phylum Arthropoda; class Insecta; order Diptera; family Culicidae; genus Aedes; species Aedes japonicus. The sequence goes on from JASCZW010007170.1 coordinate 59,457, forward strand.
TTTCCCATCAGACGGCCGCAACAGGGAAATCACCGGAACCAGGAGAAAGGTTCCGTCACGATGGCGGACCTGTTGAAAACACGGGCCCTCTTCTACGTCATTGTCGAGTGGGACCGGTATCGCCCGAAACAGCACGACGTAACGCAGTGTGGCAACTGGCGATCCGCATGCAGGCGTCACCAAGTGCCAAACCTACCGCCGATCCCGATAAACCACCGCCGTGCCAACCGCCCACCAGCCTCCGTACAGCATCAATTCGTTGCAACCGCCGAGGCCCCCACGCCGGCATCTCTTCCAGGCTGGTGCAATCTGGATTGCATTAGCTCCACGCAACCTCCCGTCGATGGACAGCTCTACGACTCGGAGCAAACGGTCGAGTGCGTTTAAAAACTCTACCGCCAACTACGTTCCTGCCGGTCAAAGGAGGAATAGCTCAGAGCCACCAATTCCCTGACGATGTTATTTATTTTCAAACGTGGACTATAATCGCACCATCAGCATCCTCAATTGGAATGCTGGTTCCATCCGAAACAAAACAATTGAACTCGGTGACTTCCTTGACAGGAAGGCTATCGACATCGCCATCGTCACCGAGACACATCTCAAGCCGGAACTTAGCTTTTTCATCCCAGGATACTGGATTGTGCGACTTGATCGTAGCGACTCTAGTGGAGGAGGAGTTGCGATCGCCCTGCGCTACAACATCAACTGCCACCTGCTTCCGAGTTTTCAGCTGCAGTCATTCGAAGCCATGGGAGTCTGCCGTCAACCCTATCAGGGCCATTAAACCATTCTGGGCCCGGATACTCCCACCCGGATGACCAGATCGGAGGTCCAATCGACAATCGACATCTTCCTCACTAACATAGGGAACAACATCGCCCAGCCGGAACTACACCAGGAGCTCAGCTCGGACCACTATCAAAGTGGTGGTCGAAGTTGGGTCCATCGGATCTCCAGACGGCACTACCATCGTGCCAGATGGGAGAGGTTCCGACAACATGTCGACGACACTGTCGATTTCAACGTGCACCTCGAGTCAACTGATGACATCTATCGGCAACTGTAGAACATCGAGCAAGCGATCCCTCAGGTCCGGGAGCAACTCTGTACCCATTGATAGACCCACTGAAGATTTAAAACAATTGCAATACGCCATCCGAAGGCAAAAACAGCGGAATGGTTTGCCAACGCTAAAAAGTAATCGTAGCATAGCATAGCATAGCATGTTCCGACCATACATAATCCTGGGTTGGTTGTTGTAGAGACGATGTATTCGCCAGAAGAGCTGCCTTGGGTGTGACAGGTTCTTCATCCATCGATTTCTTTGTATAACACCTGGCCAGGTCCTTATGATCAGCAAGGGATAGGAGGGAAGTGTTGATTTGATGAGAACTCATGCTACCTTCATGGACATCTGGAGTTGGAAGTTGGATGGGATTGTGCGGGATTGGCGAGAAAGCAAGTGTATATTTGTATGTATATAGGTCGTTGGGAGTGAAGAAGCTAAAGTTAATGCACTCCTTTGTTGTCCGTTTTGAGCCGGAACACGAACAGTTTTCCTACTTGTAGCCAGGCTCTTCTTTCGGTTGGGACATGAGCACTAACTCCTGCCCTAGCCTTTTATGGCTTATGGTTATAGTGCCCTTGCTCGTTTTCTGAAAGAGAAGAAGAACGCACTAACACAAAGTCACAAGCTCTACCAAACACACCCCCATACCATTCAAATTTTGACTTTATACTTGATAGCACTAGCATATATAGCATAGCATTAGACATTTGCACATAGCTCGGGAAAGCACCGAGATGAGCCTATCAACATTCACTCAACATTTCGCCAAAAATGTTGATTGTCGTAGACCCACTTCTCTCTGCATATCACGTTTTTACAACCGTTCAAAAAATTGACAATTGTCATTGCCGAAACTGTTGGAAACAACCCTCATAGTCGTCAAGAGATACAAAATTAGCCAACGCTAAAAAGTAATCGTAGTGACGAAAATTATTAAGGCACCACTCTGGCCGTAAAAACCCTTAAAAATAACAATTTTGCCGACAAGATCCGCTCTCTCTCAGATTGTGCAAAGCCGTTCGGGAAGTTGACAAACATTTTGAAAACCAAGCCACGGCCCATTCCACCGTTGATCCTAATAGACAGCAATGGCTCTAAGGATCGCTTGATAACTCCTGCAGAAAAGGCTGCTGAGATAAGTCAACACCTCTTCAGCTCCCACAATCTCGGACAAAATATCGTCAGTCCACACGAAGCTGCCATTAACGCGCTTATTATTAACATCCATATAGGCCCCGACGACTTCACAGAAGAGTTGGAGATCTCAGCTGACGAGTTGTTGACTTATATCAGGGGCTCAAAGAACATGAAGGCCCCAGGTCTCGATAACATCATGAACTTGGAGCTCAGCCAGATTGAGCCCCAGTTCCATAACCTCTCTGGCGATGGTTTTCAACCATTGCCTGACCTGGCTACTTCCCACGTGTAGGGAAGTCAGCCAAAGTCATCCCTATCCAGAAGCCTGGCAAAGACCCTTCATGTTCCAAGAGTTATAGGCCCATCAACCTTCTTTCGGGAGTATCGAAACTGTTCGTGAAAGCAACCGCCGGCTTCTCTCGTCTCCCGACGAGTTTAACATCTTGCTCGAGGAGTACCGTGCGTCGCGCGGTGTCGGGAGAATTTGACTGATTTTCTCGATAAGACTTTATGACGTCCCAGCTTCACGGACCTTAATCCCCTGGACCTCCCAGGTAATATGTTGTAAAGGTTCTTAATTAACTTTGCTTCAATAAAAAATGACTTAGAAAAGAATATCTCTTATTTTCCTTTTTTTAGCACATTTTTTAAGTGTATTCGAACTTATTGAAAACCCTAAATGTCTCAATATTCATCTCTCATTACTATTGCGAGGTGAATGCAATTTTCCCAGCTATTTTGCTATATAAGGTAGGTGTTGAATATCCCAGATGACAATCTTGCTTTTATAATTTCACACAAAATAAATCCTATTAACTTCTACTCCATGTGTGTAGCAAATGACATCTATCTTCAAAGCCCGAGTCAACTGTTCCAACCAAACCTGTCCACTTAGCCTTTAATAATTCACACATAGTCAAACTTGTACACGTTGAAATAAAATCAACAAAAGTAGGTCACCCTAAACCTACGCCATTCGGGCAGTGGCAAATCTAGCAAAACTCTACACACATGCATCGGAAAACCTGTGCAAATTACGGCTGTTGCTCTCACCCACTACCAGCTGCTGGTAGTAAAAATAAACCACCGAAATAACCCTAGATCTATACCAAGCACAACACATCCCTACATGTCTCGCACGCCCATTCACGTACAATTAACGACAACAAAGAAAGCGCGGCAGCACACATCCAAACAGAAGAATAGCTACAAAATGCCCTCAACCGGCGATCAGTGCATAAAGGTTTCGGCCAAAAAAAAAAAGATCACCCCTTCTTCGTCCCCATCGTCTTCCATCCAACGAGCTCCCGCTTCCCGCTTACCGCCCCCCTTCTTCCACCTAGCACAAAAGAGACTAGCACTCAACCATGCCAGCCGCCGCTGCCGCCGCCGCCACGATCGCGAGCATCACGATCACTATCAGAAGCGCGCCGTGCCAAAGCACCAAATTCGCACCGATGATCATCAACTGTGGTGGCTCTCGCTCACTCTCGCTGCTGCTGATTTGGCGCTGGTGATCATCGGCATCATTGACTGCTGCTTTAGGGCGAAGCGAAGTGGTGCGAAGGCACAACCTATCACGAATTGGTGGAAAGTAGCTTAAGTACCTACCAATCTGGTAGAATGAAAAGGAAAAAAAAAAAAAGATTTTCAGTTTTTGTTTTGACAAATATTCGGATTTTTTTGCTGAGTCAGGGTTTCTACTACGCAGAATGGCATTTTTTTTTTGGGAATTATCATAAGGCCTTGCGGAATGCGAACTAATTCAAGGAGACGCTTTCGAAACGACGAAAAATGTTACGGAAGCGTAGATTTAAACTCAAACCACTATTCTGCTTCGAAAACATTCTGAATTCAACAATCAATAGATATTACACTTATAGAAAATTTTACAGTTTTCGGTAATTTTTTACCGAACTTTCAACAGCTGAACAAGTTCCGGTAATTTTTTTTAACCGGAATACTGTAAAATCGGATTACCAAACGTTCAGCTGTTGAAAGTTCGGTAAAGAATTACCGAATACTGTAAAATTTTCTAAGTGTGTAGGGTTGGATTCCTGGTCTGGTCCAGGAATTTTTCATAATAGGCAAATTTCTCGTATGGCCAGGGCTATTCAACAAATGGCGAGTATCGTTAGGTGTAGATTCGACATAACAATGGTCCGATGCAATTAGAGTCCTCGGGTAAGAAATTCCTAATGTGAAAGAAATCACTTGCATTGGACAGCACACAAAACCTCGGTTAACAAATCAAAACAAATCAAATCAATCGAGCAAGAGAAGCAACGCAAAACTGACCCGATTAAGTCAATTAAGTTTCTCGGAAAATTTAGATTGCCGTAGTATTTAATCTCTCGCAGTCATCTTTAAGATGAAAATATAAGGACCACTGAGGTACAATTAGAATATTGTCAGACCAGCTGTTATTACGAAGAGAAACGACAGATGATGCTTGGGACTAACATACATCCTCAATATGTAAAAACTGGTGATTCAAAATTAAGGCAACCTGCGCCGACCCCTCCCGAATGCAGGTAAAGTAAGGAAAGGGTAGGAATGGGTTAAATATTAGTACCGATTCAACCCAACGTTTGCAAACCGATTTAAACCAACAGTAAGGATGCTTTAAGGACCTCTCACAAAGTGTGATGGTTGATGATCATTGAAAAAAAAAGGTAATTCAACAACAGTTAGAAGCCGAAGTTTTTGTATTTCCGTGATAATGAGGACCACCCTAATTTTAACTAACATCAAAAAATGGGCCTTAGTGATACAGACCATGTTGTAGAACATCACTTTGCTGTAAAGTTTCAAGTTAAGGCGCTGGGACCATAATGCATTGTTGCGTTTTGCGATGTTTAGCAAGAAAAATGTTCTGTACCCTAAATAGTGCATTCTGTTCAACTATTCCATCCAGCTGTCTCATTTTCAATTTTCCTTTGAAGTCTACTGAAAGCTGTATGCATGCTTTCTCTGAAAGAATCTGAAATCAACGCTAGAATTATCCAAAAACATTCCTACATGGAAACATCCCAAAACCTCTTTGATAGCTTTTCTATGATATTCCGGCAACATTCCATGTACATATGTACTACATAGTACTGGCAGCAATAAAAGAATATCCCAAAACAACTCCAAGCTACTCTGAAAACATTTCAAAACCTCTTTGGGGCTGTTCGTAAATCATGTAAATCGAAATTTGACACTTTCACCCCCCCCTTTTTAAACCCGCAGCCTTCAAAAGACTTTTTACAGCAACCCTCCCCTAAATGTGTCCTCGACCTTATGACTCTTCTTAAGGTTTCGCTTGACGATGGCCCAATATTTTTCGATTGGGTGGAGCTCTGGCGTGTTGGGAGGGTTCTTGTCCTTGGGCACCACTTGAACGTAGTTGGCAGCATACCACTTCTTGACCTTTTTTTCCGTGATGGCAGAATGCCAAATCCGGCGAAAATAGAACGGAACAATTGTGTCGCTTCAGGAATGGCAGTAGACATTTTTGTAGGCACTCACTCAGATAAATTTCCTGGTTGAAGGTTCCGGTCATAATGTAAACGGTGCTCTTCAAGCCACAGGTACAGATGGCCTGCCACACCAGATATTTCTTCGCGAACTTTGACAGTTTAATGTGCTTGAAAATATTTGCCACCTTGTCCCGTCCGGTTGCCATATAAAATTCCTGTCCAGGAAGCTGCTTAAAGTCTGCCTTGACGTAAGTTTCATCGTCCTGTACCACGTAATCAAACTTCGCCAGCATCGTCGTGTACAACTTGGCGTGAGAGGTACTTGGATTTTCGCCATGCACGTTGCTTCTCTTTCTTCGACGACATCTTGATAACTGAAGTGCTAATCTCAATATCAAAATAGAGGCATCATGCTACTCTCACACATCTTCAAAAGGAGGGGTGTGCCAAATGTTTTAATGCACGATGAAAGGAACTGCGTCAAGTTTAAATCGACCAAATTTTGATCGAAGCACTCTTTAGCACAGATAGAATTTTAAAGTTATTTTGCCAGCATTCTAGAACGATACTGTTCGTATTAGAGAAATTACTTAGGAAGCATCTCTGAACAGTTACTTGAACATTGAAGACTAAATTAAACTGAATCTTCTCTGGAAATATAGGACAAGAGTTTGTGACCATGTATCCACTGTCACAGGATATCGAAAGATCGAGGTAGGCTTTGCGTTTGGATGGACGCTCTACAGAAAAAGGAATATATATATATAGATATAGATAGTGAAGTGATGTATTGTGAGACGGTTGGTTGCTGTTTTGTCTAAAACTTGTTAGCTATTTATCACGGCTGCGTACGCGTTGGTGTTCAAGCTTTCGGAAGTATCTGATGGAGAAAGGAATAATTTGCTGGCGTGTAGTAGGATGGGCCTAGATCAGTGTTTAAAGTAATTTGCATTGAGCTTTTAGACGAATCCGAGCTACATTAGTGTTTATGAAAAGCTGCCTTCAAGAGTAACAATGTTGAATCTTGGATGATTGCTTCACGTATCGACCAGCTGGGTATTTTCGCGTAACCACAACGTATCCAGAAGTACTTATAATCTTGAATTCTTGTCGAATTTGAACTGCATATAGTAATAACAAATAGCACTTTCTATGCGATGATCAGTCATTGGACAGTTAGTAAACATATTTTTATTCAAACGGATTTCTTGCTTCTCTCACAATATTTGGCAAATATATCAAGCAAAACAATGCATTAGGTCCTAAGTAACATTGAGAGATCCTCTTCGTCGACTTTCTCTTTGGTTAATAGCTTGTCTGTTAAACGATTTGCTGATGTTTTCAACGTATTGAATCCCTTATCACACTTTATACTACCGTACTGTATAGTGAAAATAGTTAAACATGTTTCTACATACGTCGAACGGCAAAGAGAAAGTCGACAAAGAGAGTCTCTCAATGTTACTTAGGACCTAATGCATTGTTTTGCTTGATATTATTTTGAATCATTATAAAACAGGGGGTTGGTCACACTGCCCTGTAGTGCTTGTGAGGATGGTGTGTCGAGATGCCGGAAGGCGTTTCCCTGGGTGTATCTTTTGGGTGTGTCTTTTAACATGTCTGGAAAAAAATCGGAAGATCGGAGTGTGCTTTGGCCGCGAGCGGACTTGTTTTCTCTGTTGTCAGTTTTTTTTCACTAGTTTTCATTTCTCGCGTAACTTTTCAAAAGGACTTATCTAACAATTTGCTTATCCCGAGGAAAACGAGGTTGAAGAATATGAAAATATTTTTTGAAAATGTTTCAAACTGGATCAAGTTTTACCCATTCAATTGCTTTTGAGGGCAAGCATTGTTGTTAAATTTGCTACAGTAATTGTCTTTGTAGCATTATATGTTAAAATAACAACGAAAACATCAAAAATGTTAGATAGGACATTTTGCTTAACCGAACTGTACATTGGTCGTGCCACATAGGGCATTTTATTCCAATGATAGCTACATAGGTAATTTCAATTTTTATTATTATTCTATTAGTAAATTAGAACATAACACATAGCAATAGAGCTTGCTTTCTCTTTCACACACGCATTTGCTTCCCGGTGAAAACAATCCTATTCTTTCTACGTGCCTTCTCGTAGATCTGGCAAATTCGTATTCAGGGCATTGCCACACAATGTGGTTAACGTCTTGGTAGGCAGTGCCACAGTCGCAAATACATGATTGTTAAAATAAGAAGTTTCTGGCATTTACCCATAAATTCGACTGTAAAGAACTACTGCACTGGGTCATAATGAAATGTGTGATAGTGAAAGTTCATAGAAAAAAAAGTTGATATAAACGTTAAAATTGGGTTTACCAGGTCCAGAATACGCAAACAATCCCTATTTGGCCTATACGTTGATTTTATGAGTTTATAAATCATAGCCTAATTCTTTGGGAAGTGCACTAAAATAACGTCATAGAAAGTGTTGCCATGAAAATACATGTAGCGACGGTTTCGTCGTGATATATTTCTAATAAAATAGGCAATAATGCATAGTCAAATAATGTCCCTACGATATATTTTTATTTATGTTTTAGTTTTTACAAATTACAATGATGCGTGTAACAAAAGATTCAATTAAATTCGTTTTTTTGTTCCCTTCATTCTTCTATCTTCGTTCAATCTTTAACATTTTCTTATTCTTCATCCTTGATTTTCTTATTCGCCATTCTTTTTCACCCTTCATCCTTTTTCATCTTTTATAAATATTCTTCCATCATCATTCATCTTTTTTTTCGCTTTCCATATTTCATAATACATTGCTTTTCTCATTCCTCGTCCTTCATCTTCAATTCTGTTTCGTTCTTCGTCTTTATCCTTTTAACCCGTGCTCTTCATCCTTCTTAATCGTCCTCGTTCTCCAAGTCCATATTATCTTCAAATCCTATCGTTTCTGCTACTTTAGATTTTCTGCCTCGGCCAGGTGGTTTAGAAATGGCAGAGTTTTTAGAAATGGCTCATAATACCACTTTTGTTCCTGGCACATTGTTCGTGTTGTTCTCCTGAACGCCTTGTTAAGTCTGGAGTGGAACGGCTGTATGGGCTAGTGAAAATATATATTTAGAGCATCTATAAATATTTGAAAACAAAAATACTTCTCCACTCTGTTTTGGTTGTATCCGAAGACCGCTTCCTCACGCTTGCCCCTAAGTTTCCAATTATTGAACGTTGTGCTAGGATGGTATCCGAACATTCAACAATTTCTTCGTCATCGCAGAGCGGTTCGTTTATGTTTTCAATGCTTACCGTTACCGGGACAGTTTCAACTTACACTTCCTCGATGCTGTCTTCTTGTAGAGGATCCCGCGAAGGATCTGAACCAGAACTGGCGACAACGCAACTTTGCTGGATACCACATATAGCAACTTCCTCAAATTGTGCAGCTGATGATTGATCCGATGTATGAAAATACTGTTGTGGCTGCGGCTGCAAGAAACGACCAATATATTTTGATTTATATAACCTTATTTTAAGGAACTAATGCACTTACCGAGGAGCAAATCGAACGCAGAATTATTAAATCCTTCCGACATTGTTGGAACGGTATTTTGTACTTTCTCCAATCGAACGACCGAAGTACGGATTTGCTTTGTTATGTTTGTTCTGACACTTCAGACGTTTAGCGCGACAGGTAAACTGATCGTCTTATCAAACAGTAGAGCATCGCTTTTGCGAAATCAGACATCGGACGTTTTGTTGATTTTCAATTTTCTTAATATTATGAATACATATCAAAATGCGTGTTTTAACATAATGTTGATAAGTGCAACAGCAATAGTGTGCATTAATTAATTCAATTTGTTTACATTTGTTACATAGGACCTTTTGAAAAGTTACGCGAGATTTAATTTAAACAAAACAATTCTCTTAGTATTAGTGATTAATTCATCAGAAAGAAGCTGTGTGGAGACGACGTTAACCGCGCAGTCGACAGCTGGTGGTTGGATACTGGGCATTGTTCGCTGCTGGTTAATCGGGCTCTTTGGATCAGATACGGGATTGAATCGAATTCAGCTAAGTACTTTTTATATGGTTGATACCAGAATAGTTTTAGCTCCCGTAACGGATGTTGTGCAGTGGGGGAAATCCTTCGAATCACACATGCATTTTTTGACCGTTTGGTTGAATTTAAAGCTGTTTGCCAATCATGAATATGTGTATGTGTGCGTGTTAGTAAGTGTGGGCGTGTGTGTGCATATGTGAGTGTAAGAGAGTGCCTCTGTGTGTGTATGTGTGTGAGCGTATGAATCTGTATCGCCGTGTCCTCTTCTTTTCAGAAAGCGAATATTGGCGCTATAACCATAAGCCATAAAAGGCTAGGACAAGAACTAGTGATCATGTCCCAACCGACAGACAAGCTGTCACGCGAGAAGATCCTGGATACAAATCGGAAGCACCTGTGTTCCAGCCTAGAAAAGCGGACAACAAAGAAATGCGTTTACTTTCTTAGCTTCATCACTCCCAACGACCTATAAACATTTACATACCTATAAATATACATAAGCCTAATCGCTAAGAAAAGCCAGCCACACAATCCCATTCTTCTAACTCCAGATGTCTATGAAAATAGCATGAGTTCTAAGCATCTTCTTAAATAGACATCTAATCAACACTTCCCACCCATCCTTTGCTGACCACAAGGTCCTGGCCAGGTGTTGTGCAAAGAGATCGTGTCGAACTCGCACCATGATCCTCTCTTAGTTTCTTTGACAGCTCTGAAGTTTTCAGATCCTATCTGGAAATGTTTGTGATTTTAAGAACCACTTAGAGCTTGCGAAAATTCTTCAAGTTGTAAATGTTCTATTACTCCAATAAGCTTGCACAGCTTCCAAAATCTAGAAAAGAAACCAAAATTGCCAGTATAGACAAGAAATTGGTTTTGGTGACATTCTCTGTGGACGGCCAGTTAACATATTTTTGTGTAAGCAGACTTCTTGATTCCCTCAGATTGTTCCGCGAATGTATTGTTTAGTATCGTTATAACATTTTTTTGTAAATAGCTACTTCAATATATATCCTGTTTCGCGTCACAGAAACTCACTATCATAATACTCGTTGTTAATTCTTTACACCGAAACAGATTAGCTACAGATCTCTACCGACCATTTCTAAATAATGTTTCGTTATGTACACCAAACAGAGCATTCTGTTGAACTACATTCTCCGACTATCTGTTTCCCTTTTCCTTTGAGGGCTACGTGAGTTCCCTGCGTCTTCTTAACGTAAGAACCAAATCCTTCCTATCTTGAACGATTGCATGGTTGATGCAATGCTGATAAAGCCTGTCCACGTTAAATTTAGGACACCTTTCTTTCAGTATAGATTTTGAATCATTTCACGGATCGCTGAAATGTTTCACTTATATGACAGCTGAAACTCTCTACATTGTTTCGTTGTACAACATGTTTCTTTCATATCATTCTTGTAATATAGAGTTAAATGGCGTCGAATCAAGTGGAAGTGCGCAAACGCATTTTGTACGAACGGCAGCCAAATCCGTATTTATCGATACGCGATCTTGCCAAGAAACTAAACCTACCGAAAAGTACCATGTTTTGTGTTTGCAAATCATTTGGCCAGCGCTTGACTGTGGATCGGAATGTTGGAACAAATCGAAAAGTATGCTCCCGACAAGTGGACAAGAAGGTGGTAGCCATTGTTGAGAAAAATCTCAATCTTTTTGTGCGAAATGTGGATCGCAAAGTGGGGAAGTCAAAATCATATCCACAAAAAGTAAAGCAGAGGCAAGGGCTGAAGGCTTATGAAATGAAAAAGGTACCCAACCGTGATGACAAGCATAATTCAAGGGGTGGATCGCTCAGCACACTTTTCTCCTGTGCTATTTTTTTTTGAGTGTGTCAACAAGCGTTGCAATGTCCTGGGAGTTCCAGTAATGTGCCGAAAGTGCGGATGTGTTGACAGCTCGAATTGTTATTTTGTGCGGAGCCTGGCAACCAGGCAATGCATATTGGCAAGGTTGCTGGTTTCATATTTCTCTATGCTGTCAAAAGTGTGCCTCAGTGTGCCACACATGTGGTATGGATTGAAAATCGAAGTGCCGCTGTGAGGAAACATGTTCGTCTAGCGTGTAAGACATCGTGGCTGGCACACTGTACTAAGTGACTTACCCTTGGCAAAGTTTCTCGTCGAAATCTGGACACCCCTAAATACGTATATCTCTGGAAATACTTCATCAACGCGTGAAATATTTCGCAGACTGATGAACGTATGTCTGTTCATTGTGTAAAATCAATTTTTGATGATTCTACGCTTTGAGATCGAAGATGGCGCCGAAAGAAGAGCAAGTGTGAAAAGCAATTGTGTGCGGTCGCAATGAACATCCGAATCTGTCAGTAAAACTTGCAAAAAAGCTTGGTTTTCCTGCAAACACTGTCCATAACGTTCTTAAATCTTTTAATACACGTTTGATAACAGCCAGGAAGACTTGGAGTGGAGAAACAACGGATCTCAGGAACCACCAGAAGGACGGGAAGGTGAAGCAAGTATTGCAGGAGAGATCAGATATTTAGGTTCGTACTATGGCTAGAAAAATTAAAATGTCCCCAACTTTTGTGCATACTTCTAAGCACCGGCAAGTTATGAAGTCGTTCAAGGTGAAAACTGTATCGAACCGAATGAACAGAATGTGACGGCTTAAACCCGGGCTCGGAAGTTGTATCGCGATTATTCCTGCATGATAATTGACGATGAAATTTATGTGCTGGAGACTTGAAGTAGCTTCCCGAAATGTCTTATTATACTGCCATGCGACGGAACCACGTAGAGGAGCATTTCAGGACGAAGAAAAAGGCTATGTTTCCCAAAAAATATTTGCTTTAGCAGGCAATATGCAGCTGTGGTCGAGCAAGCCAAAGCTTCGTCTCTACCGGAACGGTAAACAAGGAAACATACCATGAAGAATGCCTTAAGACGCGAATGTTACCAGTCCTACTCAGCCATGACGCTCCCTCGCTATTCTGGCCTGATTTGGCATCTTGTCGCTACGCCAAAGGTGTTTTGGAGTTGTATAAAGCGAGTCCATGTTGTATCGAAAGAGGCCAATTTACCTAACTGCCCAGAGTTGCGACCTATCGAGCGGTATTGGGCTCTCGTAAAGAGAGAACTCTCTCAATATAACTAATATAGAACTAACTATAGAAAAATTTCGAAATCTTGGAAAAAAGCAGCTAAATCGGTTGCAGAAAAGTCTGCACAGACCCTAATGCTTCTTCATGCAGCCTAATAAAGTAACTGTAATCAGTTTTAAGATGA